>RJWJ010025665.1:0-23682 GCA_004363605.1 Indri indri | reverse complement strand
GGACTCACACACAAAAAATAGTTTAATATTATACCATTTTAAGAAACTTAGGTTGACTTACAAAGCGGATATTTAAAACTTGAAAGAATTTTAACATCCTGGGGATAATGGGCAGCAAAGAGAGAAATCATGTACTGCTATGTTTACATATGTTTGTATATTCATAATTTGCATCATCATGAAAGTTTTTCTGTTATACTAAATGTGTATATATAAAATATATGTAAATGTCCACAGTTATAACTTATACTTGGATTGGTACAAATTTGAAGCTTGTATGGAAGTAGTTATTAATTATATGTATACCATAGCCAATTCTAATTATGTTTTTGCTCCAAAGGTTTCTTAATTAGGTATGACCTTGTTTGTACCATAATACTATGCTCTTCCAAAATCTGTATTTATTTCATCAACACAAACCAATCACCTTGTCTTCAATGCAGGATTTCTTAATCTGCATTGGCAATAGCATTACATAAACAATAATGTCAGATGTTTCATATTCAACAGAATAAAATTTCTATCTTTCCTTTGATACCAAGTGCTGAATGAAAAATCAAGCCATCATTACAGTTAACTAATTTTCTATTTGAAGCAACTGCTGACAGTGCCCCAAAACTTGCACCATTACCACTAAATTCTCGTTCTGCTAATACAATCAACTCCCAAGAACCACCGCTGTTTGTTGACATCTTACTAGTAATTCACCCCTTAGGGAATGTCCTTTGCACTCTTTAATCAAACAGCAATGGAGATAATCTATTTATTAATAAATTAGCTCTTAGGATGTGGGTAGAATAGGCGAGAAGAGGGAGTGTTCCAGCCATCTATTAACCTGCCCATTTCTACCCTAGTAATGATAGAGGGCATCCCTGTCTTAAGTTGATTCTAGTAGGAATTCATGAGATATTTTACTATTAAATATGTTATTATCTATTTGCATGAATTCTATATATCTTATCATTTTAAGGAAATACTCCTCTTCCTGGTTCACTATTTTTTTCTCATGTGGACATTGAATTTTATCAAAATTTTATCAGAATACGTGGATGTGACGCAATATTCTTTTTTGGCTCTTGTGCCAAATAGATTGTAAAAAAATGTTTGTGATTATTCCCCTCCTGGTCTGGACCATTGTTTACAATGTAACTTTGTAGAATACAGGGAAGATAATCTTCCACCAGCCTAGAGCCAAGCAATCCCTAAACATGTGCCAAGGAGAAAATACAATTTCTCTTCACCCTAACAAGTTTGTACTTGGGACAGACCCCTGTAACAGAAGACAGATTAACAAAAGAAAAACAAGCATGTTTATTAAAAAAGTACAGCACAAATCACATGGGAGAAAGCTCAGTGCAGGTAACTCAAAGCAGTAGCTAAGAAGCTTGGCTTATGTAGCATCTTCAACAAAACAATAAATTTGTGGAGAGATGATAGGAAAGCAGTTTGGGGCTTTGAAAAGCAAGAAACTGTGGAAGGTAAACTTATGGAAAGACACAAATGGAGAAAGGTTTGTTTGTAGATTCCTTTGCTGCTATCTCTGAGCTGATGAGTCATCTCTAGTATAGGAAAATTTATATCTTGCCTTTAGGCAGAAAAGGGAGAAGATAGAGTGTTTTCTCCATTTGCTGCTTCTTAATTGCCTTTAGGTCAAAAGTAATTTTTACATCAATAAGTAGTATTTTAGGATGACATATTCTGGTTTTCCTTCCTATGCAAAAAAACTTCAACGAGTTCAGCAGTGCCACCTACTCTACTGTTCATAGACCTATTGACAACTGAACAATAATATATCTGTATTATTTTTAAAAACAAAGTTTTGGAGTAGTTTTCTAGACAGTAAAAGCTAAATAATACAGAAAAAAGACCATATGTCGGTATACATATGTAGATAGATGTATGTTGCACAAAAAGTTATCTAAACATGTACACAGCAAATTGATGTCAGTGGTTACCCCAGGAAAATATAAGTTTTAAATTATATGTAGTCAAGTCTCTTATTATCTTCAGGTGTTATGCATTTTTGAGAGCAAGGTTATGTATCAGTAAGTAGCTTTAGCTTATTCAATGCATAACTGTGATAAATTATATTAATACAATAGCCAATGTCAAACCATATGTACACTCTCTGAATAAATTATATTTATCATCATTCCTCAGATAAAATGCTGGATAATATTTGATATGTTATCCCTTTATTTATTTCAAATATTATGGGAGTACAAATGTTTTTGATTACAAGGATCATTTTTGTAATGCTTGAGTAAGGGTTATAAGTGTGCCTGTCAGATAGTGTTCATCGACCCTGTTAGGTAGGTTTTCCCCCATGCCTTCCTACTCCCTCCCCGCTGGTTGATTTCCATTGAGTTATACTTCCCTCTATGCACACATGTGCTCGTTGGTTAGTTTGAATTTAATAGCGAGTACATGTGGTGTATGCCTACCTTACTGACATCGATCTTGGAATTTTGCCCTCAAGAATCATGAAAGAATAAATTTCTGTTGTTTAATCCACCCCGTCCGTGGTTCTTTGTTCCCACAACCAGAGCATGCCAGTCCTAAATTACCTATGGAGTGCTCAAGCAGGATTGACATCCCACCGCTTCGGGCTGTGCCCTGCTCTGATGGAGCCACCAAGCATGCAGCACCAGGGAGGGCTGGTGAGCAGGGAGCTCACAGTCTGAGCACCCCTTAGTCTGCTGCAGGACTTTAAGAGGAAACAGTTTGAGCCCCAGTCTCTGTAGATGCCTTGATGTGGTGGCTCTATTGTCTCTCTTGGCGGCCACGGGTGGAGGAGGAAAAGAGTCTGGATAGAGGAAAGCTATTAATAGTACTCCGGTTGTCTCTGTCCCAGTCTCTGCAAGGCAGCCCACCTGGAACGTCCAGGCTCTGGGATCACGCAGCCTCCCCGGGACCCAATGGACCCCTGTGGCTCCCACAGTCTGGGCCAGAGTTGGGAAATGTTTGCATGAGAACGAGCAAGCTGAAAACTGACAGGGAAGACAAAGGCACACATTGGGTAGAGAAGTGGGTAGAGAATATGGCGCCTGCTGTCTTGGTTCAGGTCTATTATGGTGGGAAGTTCCCGAGGTGGGGCTGGGAGCTGCGTAGGCACTTTCTCCACAAGAAGCTCCCAGTTCTCTGGCGACAGCAGCTTTTGAGCTCATGGGGGTAAAAAAAAAAATCTCTCCAGCAGCTCGGAAGCCCACTGACTGTCAGAGAAGTGAGTGTGGGAGAAACAGACAGCTCCACCTACCCTTTTTGCTGAACTCCAAGCCGCTCAAGTATTGATCTGCACCAATATCTTGCTCCTCCTTTTTCTGCTCCACAACTTCTTCCCATGGAGTCCCCTGCAGGTTCGGGCACCCGTCCCTCAGAATTACACCTGATCTGTGTTTATCTGTTTGTTTTTTTCTCTATTATCTAAAACCTTCCCTTCCTACCGAGACACTGGCAACTGGTGTCCCTGGTCAGCCATCTTCTTTGAACCTTGTCAATATTTTATTACTTAGGATTTTGTGTCTTAATATAAAAGGAAATAGGTCTTGTGTTTTCTTTACCCTTTCCTCATCCCATTTTGAATTTTAATGTTCTTTAGAAAGGAATTGGGGAATGTTGCATCCTTATCTATTATATATCTGCTTGCTCATTCCTCCTTAGGGCATTTGCATTTTTTTTGTTGTTTTGTTTGTTTTTAAATGATTGCCATAGATCTATTTAATTCGGTTTTGCAAATGAGTGGTAATTATATTTATCTAGAACTTCTATGCTTTTCTTTTATGATATTCTACATTTAAAATGTATTATTTCCTTTTGTCTACTTTGCTTAGGCTGCCTCACTGTTCTCAGATTCATAAGCATGTGTTGCAATTTTGAGTTCAGAGAGAAGGTGTGAGTAGGAAGGACTAAAATTTCGGGCAGGATAAGTACTTCAAAATATTCATGAACATAAGAGGGTGGATGACTGAGGGAGAAATGATCAGAATTCTTTGTAATCTAAGCAGATGACATTGTGTAGAAGTAATATTCTGGTGTGGTTATTAATACCAAAAACAGCCATATGTTAATAAAATGATCAATGTATACTCATTAAATAAATATATATCAAGGAACTAATATGTTTTAATCTTTGTGATAGCACCAATGAAAACATTCCAAAGTATATTATATAAGAAATAGTCTCATTTTTAAGAAACGTATTTTTAATAAGAAAATTTAAAAACTGTGTCATCAAAAATTTTTCTATTAATTTATATTTTATTTATACACAGATAAAACCTAGCATGGAATGTGCATAAATCACATCTACATAAACTAAAATTTAATTATCTGTCTCTGTTTAAATAACAAAATTTTAATTTGAGGCACTGATATTTAGAAATGCTGTATGAACTTTTGATCGCTAAAGTACTGCATTTAGAGGTTGATGTTGTCAACAGTAATCATAAAAGATTTGTATATGCAATTTCTCTTTCAGATCTCAGCAAAAGAGGGTATTCCTCTGCCTTTTAAGAGGAAAGACTAAGGAGGACATATGGCTTCAAATCAACAAGGTCTATGGCAGGAGGATCAGAATCAGGGAGGGATCAGGTGTTGCAAGCAGGTGTAGAAAGTGATTCATCACCAAAGTCAGGATCTCTGCTCATGCGATTTTTATGTTGGGTTTCACTGCATCAACAATGGAGTATGATGGTTAACTTATGTGTCAACTTGTCTGGGCTATGGGATGCCCAAATAACTGGTAAAACATTCTTTCTGTGTTTGTGAGAGTATTTCATGAAAAGATTGGCATTTGAATCAGTGCACTGAATAAGGACGATCTAGCCTCCCCACTGCGGGTGGGCATTACCCAATCCCTTGAAGGCCTGAAAAGAACAAAACAGTGGAGGAAAGACAAATTTACACTCTCTGTCTGTTTGAGCTGGAACATCCATCTTCTCCTTGTTTTGGGGTTCAAACTTAATCCGGGACTTACACTATCAGTACATTTCCTCCTCCATCCATTTTTAGGCTTTGGGACTCAGACCAAATCATATGACAGGCTTTTTGGATCTCCAGTTTGCAGAGGGCAGATAATGAGACTTCTTGGCCTCCATAATTATGTGAGCCAATTTCTATAACAAATATTCATATTTGTAGATACAGATATATCAATTTCATATGTATACATATGTATCTCCACATATCTATATCTTTATATTTATCTATCTCTCTATATATCTATATATATATTTATCTCTATATATACATATATGCGTGTATATATATATATATAAAAAATAGCTTTATTATGGAAATTGACTCATGTGACTATGGATATTCTTATATCTTTATCTATCTATATATATATCAACTTAATATATATATATATACATATTACCACATGAAATCTCCTTTTTAGAATAGGAGATGCACACACACACATACACACACACACACATTGGTTCTCTTTCTCTGGAGAATCCTGAATAATACAGGGGGCGTCAAGGCTGGTCCGGGGCCTGGCCCCACAGCATCTGGCCCCAGGCTCCACCAGGGTTCCATGCATGCATCACGGGGATCTCAACTTTGCCCATTTGCAGTTTAGTGCCCACAGAAACTGCACTGCCAGCTTGTCAGTGTGAGGTGTGACTGTGTATCTCCACAGAGCACCTGCAGAGCTTGAACCAGGTAAATAACAAAAATCTGAACCACCCACTACTGGCTAACTAGCAGAGGGAGGATAGAAGAGCTATTCAGTGAGTTCAGAATAGGCCTCACAGGAAAAAAAGTACTAATATTTATTGCTCCAAGTTCTGTGCCAAGTGCTTTGTATATCTTATTTCATATAAACTATATACCAACCTCCTTTTTACAGATGAGTAAATTGTATCTCATAGAAATCAAGGAATATGTCAATTGGTGACTGACAGGACACTGATTTGAACCAAGGTCGATCTACCTTCTAATTTTCCCCATACCGTATGTTATCCTGCCAGAAGTCTGAAAGAATTTACTTAGTCATGAGATTGCTTCCAAACTGAGCTGGCATGGTTCAGCCAGGCCCCAGAGACCTGGAGACATGTGTACTGGGAAAATTCTTCTTAAACCATTGCACATTTCCAAATGACTCCCTAAACTCTGAAGAAGTCATCACTCAACTCCTTCCTGAGCAAAATTTGTTGTGGTCATTGAGAGATTTTTAAAGATTTGAACTCAGTATAAAAAGCAGCTTATTATCAACTTCCAAAAGAAAAGAAAAATGAATTACTGGTGTTTTCAGTAGGGCGTGAGACTCGGTTTACCCTGTACTTTAGATCTCCTCCTAAGCAGAGTACCTCAGGGTGATCATTATACATAAGTCCACATGCCGCCTGTCGTGCAAACCCGTTAAGCTGGTTGGGATGGATTGCATGGAGTCCACACTTGGGTCAAAGAGAAGTAGTGATGGGTTAATTTTAAGGGTCAGTTTAAGGAGTAGTTGGGCACAAAAATGCCCAGTGGGTGTGCTCTGACCAGTGGATAGTGAATAACACGTCTCATCAAATTCTCTCTCTTGATGAGTTTTGGTTGTAAATAAAAGAGGGGGTGGATAGAAATAGAAGGGAAGAAAACCACTAAAAACACTAAAGCGGGGTCAGAAAAAAATAGTTATTAGCATTGTAAAATTACTAGAGGAATACAGGTACATCTTTCTAATAATATACCCAAATGACTAGGTCAACAAAACTGCTGTTAAATTCCTAGAATTTGTGTTGTTAGTAGTATAATGCCAACTATTGTTCCCTGAGTTATTTCTGTTTGCCAGGCACAGTGCTATGTTTTGGCATATATTATGAAATTCTATTGCATTCACTACTTTTGCTGAGTGTTTTTGGAGCTGCTGTGGTATCTGAGTCGTGCTGATCACCATTTCCATTGATCTAAGACCTGACCTTGACATTACTGACACAGATCCCTGTGCTTGCTAACTTCCTGGGACAGCCTTATGAATCTCCCTCATCTGAAGCATAGAAGCATATTTCCATTCCTAAAACCTGAAATCTCCTCGTATATGGGGAATTGACAACTTCAGAGAAAAGTAAGCCAAAGCATATGATGTTGAATTGGTTGTTATCACTGTCCCCTACATGAGTAATGAATCAGTTAAATCCTTCACTGTTTCAAGAAATCACCATCTGTTCTTTAGTCTTTAATTGATGTAAGACGTGTTTCAAGAAATCTCCAATGGGAAACAATTCTGGTGTTCATGAAAACTGGCTGGCAGATTAGTGGGTCAGCCAAGCAGATGGTGTTGGGGTGATTCAGCATCCCAGGCAGCTGCTGTCCTACCTGAGAAAGATGGTCATTTCCTCCACCACACGAACCGCAGAGCTGCCAGCACCACTCAAGCTCCCAGCGTCTTTGCATCAAATAAAGCGTTTATTCTGGAGACAGGATTTGGGAGCTGGGAAATGAACACAGCAGAAGGCACAATACATCCTTCAACTTCAACAGTATACAGAGGGTGCAGGCAGGGGTGAAAAAAGTTTTTTGGTAAAGCAAAGCAAAACTTCATCAACTAGCCAAGAATTCCAGATGGCCAGTTTATACATCTTTTTAAGCATTTGGATACAATTGAAAGAAACTAAGGACTTGATTATCATGTATAAGAAAATTACATTTTGTAGGAAATTTTAGTTCTTGGGGATAAGATTTATGTCATATTTAGTTCATCTCATTTCTTGGCTCTACGGGGTAAGTGGAGGACATTTCCTGATCCCCTGTTGATTATAACTTACCTACAGTTATATGTTGCTTAATGACAGGGATATATTCTGAGACATGCATCATTAGATGATTTCATCGCTGTGTGAACATCTTAGAGTGTATGTACACAAACCCAGATGGTATAGCTTACTATACACCTAGGCTACATGGTACAGCCTATTGCTCCTAGGCTACAAACCTGTACAGCATGTTACTGCACTGAGTATTGTAAGCAATTGTAACACAATGGTAAGTATTTGTCTAGCTAAACGTAGAAAAGGTACAGGAAAAATATGATACTATAATTTTATGGGACCATTGGTTCCTCTTCGACCAAAATGTCATTATACAGCACATGACTGTATTTCAAAAGTCTACCTGGAAAGCCCTGTGGTATCTTCAGCAACTCTTAGAACAGTTTGGATCCAAGTCAAAATTGTGAAAGAAATATAGCTGGGTTTTGTTCTGTAGTTTATCATTCCTGTTCTGCTGCTTCATTATTAATATTTGTCCACTCGGGATGTGGACAACACGATTATTGCATGTGATTACCCTTCCTCCTTCCTTTCTTCATGAACGTTTGTGAGTACCCACCACATGACAGCCATTGTTCTAGGTTTGGGGTTAGGGGTGGGACAAAAACCAGTTGCTACCTCTGTTCTAGTAAAGCTTACAATCGTGTGAGAACGGGTATTAAATAGTTGATCGCACAACGAATGGATAATTCCAAACTGAGAAAAGCCCTCTAAAAGAAACTCTCACAGCCAGGAAAAGCATAGTAATAAAAAGCACAGAATACTTCTGGCAACAGGAAAGGGTGACAGTGGCCTGGTGGAGGGTCAGGGAAGCTTTACCTGAGGAAACGAGAAAGCTACACCTGAGCTGAAATAATGAAAAATGAATAGAAGAAAATGAGGCAAAGCCTTGCAGAACACATCATTCCAAGCAAAGAGAATAACATTTACAGAGGTCTCCCAAGAAAGGAGGAAGATGGAAAAGATCCAAATTCCTGTACTCTGCGGAGAACAGAAACGCCTCCTTTTGTGCTTTAGTCGTCTTCAGAACACATCACACTGTGAACATGTTACAACTGTTATCTAGTCATGTGTTTTACTACCTGTCTACCTTAACTTACTATACTTACGATCTATAAGGAAAACTGATTTCTCTGCTGAACACACTTCTACAGCCAGTTCTTGGAACATTTCTTGACACGCAGTAGGTGCTAGACCGATATTTCTTGACTGATTGACTGACTGACTGACTGAATGAATAGTACAAGGTGATGCTGGGAGGTCCCGGGGCCCCAGTGATGCAGGGTCCTGTAGGCTATGTTAGGAAGTTGTTTATACACTTAGACTGACGGGAATGTGATGATGGAGTCTAAATAGAGGGTGGGGCATAGTCATTTACACATTCATACGTCAATATATTTACTGAGGACTTCTTGTGGTGCAAAGATGTCTTTGGTAGGCAGATTAGCATTCAAAGGCAAACAGTGTTTTTTGTGTCTCTGGATGATTGAAGTACCAGGCACACTAGCAAGTCTGAAAAGGTAAAGTTCCCCAAGTAGGGATATGGTTGGAGTCACAGGCGGAGAAAAGATGGAACTTTTAGAGAACAAGCCCAAAAGGAAAGAGGCCTGAGGAAGTTGATGGGACTTAAGATACTATCCAAACCTTGAAAGTAGCAGTAATTACAGTGCCTGGGAGACAATGGTGGTGGGGCAGAAGACTGTCCCTTTGTAAAGGAAGTGATTTGGGAGTTAGAAAGTGGAAATTCCAGGAAGTATCTTCATGAATCTATACTACATCCTCAAAGGGCTAGCAGGCCTGGGAACAACCAAGCTGTGCCCACATGTAAGTGTGCAAAGCACTTTTACATATATAATTTGTTCTATGCACCACTTGTTAGAAGGAAAGAAAAGGAAGCCACATTTATTAAGCAACTACTACATGCAGGGAATTCTTTATATATTACCTCTTTAAATCTTCACAGCAATATGAAAGTAGTATGCTATTAATACATTGTCTTCATTTCCAGAGGAGAAGACACAGACCAGACAATGTTTCTAAGGTCTTGTTTAGTAAGTGATTGAACCAAAATTTACACCCCTATCTATTCAGTGGCAAAGTCCATGCATTTCTTGCTCTACCTAGTGCTTGGAAGGAGGAACAGAAGAGGGAAAAAGAGGAAGAGGAAACAGTGAAAGAAGAAGACAGGAGGAGGAAGACATGCAGCACAAAAGTCACATTAGCGAGGCTAAGAAATCCTGCTATTTGCTTGAAAGAGCCTCTAGCTTAAGCAGGATTAACATGAAATTGCAACAACAAAGCAGTAAATTTGCGTTAGGCTTTCTGCCCAATACACAGAAATATAGAAATACAGTCTGTTCCAGGAAAATAAAATAAAATAAAACCCAAAACCCTTTGAGCAGCAAGGAGCGAGAACAGCAGAATAAAGAAAGCTCCAGGATACCCTGCACTGCGGTGGCTGACTGATGAGGGAGTCAGAGTGCTCTCTGCAGTCCCTGCCTTTGCCCTGTGAGTTCAGAATTGACACCGCGGCCCTAACACACAACACATTCCAAGATGCATTAGCAAGGAAGGCATGGAAGCGTGTTGCAGAGTGTTTGGTTGGCTAGAACAAAACACCATCACCTGAGTGGCTTATGACAAGGGAAATTTATTTCTCACAGTTCTGGAGGCTGGAAGTCTAAAATCAAATCACCAGCAGATCCAGTGTCTGTGATTTTCTGGTTTGTGGATGGCGCACTCTAGCTGTGTCTTCACAGGGTGGAAGGGATGAATGAGCTCCCACGGGCCTCTATTATAAGGGCACAAACCCCATTCAGGAGGAATCTGCCCTCATGACCTCATCACTTCTCAAAGCCCCACCCCCTAGTACCATCATCTCAGGGATTAGGATTTCAATATACAAATTTCAGGGGTACATAAACATTGAGAACATAGCAGATAGCACGCTGGTACTCTGAAATAAATTCAGAAGAAACATGTTCTGTGCAGTGGGGTCGATGCTTTTAGGCAAGTCTCAAAGACTCGATTGTTTTTTTCTGAGAAAAATCCTGAAAGGTCTGTAAGAATAAGTGCTCTAGTGCATAGACAAGGACTCAACCTCTGGCAGTCCCCCTGACCTGGAGTGTGGAATTACAAAACTTGAGTTTCCAGATCTCAGTGGCAATTTAGGACAGTACTAGCTAGTGCTATAGAAAGGGGGATATTTTATAGTTTGGACTGTCAGATTTGGCAAATAAAAGATACAGTTAAAATTGAAATTCGGGCAAACATCTAATAATTTTTTTGTTAGACAGTGAAGTTTTTTTTCATTTTTTTTTTAAATCTGAAATTCAAATTTAACAGGGCATTCTGATTTTATCAGGCAACCCTATTTATAGTTCCTCAGAATTTGGGGCACCTGCAGTTAGACTGAGACCCCCTCTGCACAGGAGTGGAACCCCTGACATGGATCAGTGTGGAACATGGAACAGCAGAGGCCACAGCAGACCTGCAGGACGAAAGATGGGAATCCTGCAAGAAGCCAAGCCCTGTGTGGTGGCTTTAAAGGAACAGGTTGAGGAGAGGAGTGGGTCACATACTGAGCACAGCAGGAAGAACGGGAGGCGGCATCCAGGCCTCCAGCTGGCCAGGTGGCACTGCAAAGCTGACTGCTCAAGCTCTAGGGACCCATCTGCATATGGGTCAGGGCCTTTGGGAGGCAGAACCTGGGAAATGAGGGGAGGGAAATGACCTGTTGGATGGGAGATTTTTAAAAATAGCCTGTGAATGATCCTGTAGTCAGAGTCACTTTAAATGTCACCAAGTAGTCCATTTTAAAAATGAAAATCTGAATATGATTATTATAGAGGAATTTCCCTCAGTTATACCAGGCTCAGAATTTCCCTAATCCCCAGAAGAGGAAAGACTGGAGTTAATACTAGAGTCGGCTCTTGTATTAATTATACATCACTGAAGCAGAAAGTCACTGCAATAGGTTGTGCCCAGTTCATTCCATTCCTTTCCAGTCAGGTGTTAATAACTGATGTCTCGTTTGTCATTCTTGTTTCCAGGTAAAGGATGTCTGCTGGTATTGTCAGAGAAAAGTACCCAAAACATCTGCAACTCATAAGGCAGTTGAAGCCAAAATTATGTTGCCGAGTTGATCAAGCAGGTAAGGGGTTTCCTTCACCAAATGTTCCTGCACGCGGCGTGGCCCTCTCTGGCATGTCTTTCGTGCATCTTCCTGCTTCCCTGTTTTTCAGTGAGGCCCAGGGAAAGCCAGCTCTGCTCGGTTTGTGCTTGACATCTAGATAACCAGTGAAATGTGTGTGGGAGGGAAGATTTGGGAACACAGATTATCTCTAACTGTGGATTTTTTAAAACAAAATTTACATTTGGGTATCATGAACTCATTGAATGTTTAGGGGAAAACGATAAGTGGCAAGACCAGAATAAATATCGTGACTTATAAACAATTATGCTGCCCATAACTCATCTGTTGCATGTAAAAATTATTTTCCTTCTTCTGATACTGGCATTATTCTAATTTGACTTCTGTCTGTTACCTACAGTCTTAAAAATACAGGGGAATAACTGTTAGGAAATTCACTGATAAATTCTGCCCAGAGATGTGCAGACATTCCCACAGCAGGAGTGATACTCAGAGCCAGCTGACCCAGAGACTGTCTAATGGTTTTCAGGAGGAGAAAGGCTGTCTTTAGAATACAGTGCTTTCTTCTTACTAGAGTGTCGTATTTAAATGAAAGAAAAAGTTTTTGGTTTTTTTCTTAAATTCAAAAGAGTTTAACAAAAAATTTAAAAAATTGTGTATATAAGGTAGGGCCCAAACATATATGATAACAGTGAAGATGTCTCCTCAAATACTGTGGTTCAATGTTTACCCATGTAGCACACTTCACAATTTAAAAAGCAAATTGAAAATGTTATCTATTCATGTTCACTTCCAAAGTAAGGTAAGAGGTTAGCAGAAGAGAACCAGACTTTGAAATCAGAACTTGGTGCTAAGATGCCCCTTACCATGTTAATAGGTCACATTAACGGGGCACTTGTGTGGCCAGGCAGTTCCTATGCAATACACGTGGCTTCAGTAATTTAATCCTTCTGATTCTCTTGTGGGTAAGGCGTGATTACGTTCCTCATTTCAGAGTTAATGAAAAGTCATGTTCTCAATGTCACACTGCTGGTAAATAACGGAAGCAAAAAGTCTCTCATTCTCTCTGGACCTTGGTTCTTTTGCCTGTGTCATTTAGATAAAAATAATAGAAATAAGAATAATGGACACTTGTTGCATACCATGTTGAAGGTTTCAATTTCCTTCAACAGAGTTAGCTCTTTTTCTTTCAGAATCCACTTGCGAGGTAGGCACTATCCTTTCATTCTGAGAACACCAAAACAAAGTTGCAAGGTCGCAAGGTCACGAGGTCAAGGACACGGCTGAAACAACTGCAAGAGACTCCAACATGGAGGGATATGCATAGAACTCAAAGAAGCTGTGCACAGAGACCCCCACTGAAGCACCACCTTTCACACTACACACAGTTTTTCTGAAGCTCAAAGAGAAATCAAAAGGAAATACTAAGAAGAGTTATTGACGTGCCCTCATTATCTTCCTTTAGTTTTATTCCACCAGTTATAGACCAGAATATTTCTAAAATGCGTGGGACATTTATTGGTGCCCTTCATCATATTTAGTGCCTATTCAGATTTATTAATATTTCTATATAGTATAATAATTTTAGTGTATGCAATTTCAGTTCTATAATGGAATTCCGGGGGGGGGGGGTAAAGACGTCAAATAAAGAGCACCAAGAAGACACCTGTAGTTAAACACAGTTGGGTTTATTAAGTTGCTGCGACAGGGAGAATGGCCGAAATAGATTCATGGTGCATTTCAGGAGGAAGAGGATTTTTATGGAGTTTGAGCTTATGCTGGGTGATTCTGAAATAAGAGAGGCGAGGGTCAGTTCTGAACTGGGTACAATCATGAGGAAGTTTTTCAGTGATAGTGTGGCCTCGGGGGAAATATTGTTTTTTGTTGGCTTTGCCAGTGGCCTTGTCTGTGTCTGCTACAATCTGATTATTATCAGGGCTGATTTTTTTCTTTATCAATTCTGGATGATTTTTACCTTTTAAGATAACAAGGTCATTACTCAAATTCCTATGTTGCTTATAAATCCACTGTTTATGTGTCTTCAACTGTCCAGTTGCTAACACAACAACACCAGTTTCATATTAAGACTCAAAGAACATCTCAATCAAGATAATTGAACAGAAATTTTAGACCCACATTCAATGATAAAATGTAGTAAAGCTAAGAATGAGTGTAACAATTTAAACTTCGAGGGCTATAATATTTTCAACAGCTGTCTTATAAATAAAGTTTAGGAAAAACAGAGAATCAAGGCAGGAATTGTAACATATTTATAAAATAAAGAAAATAAAAACACTACCTACCAAAATATAAGATATATGGCCCAAGTTTTCTTCAATGGATAATCCATATCTATAAGTGATTTATAATTAAACATGAAAGATAAAATTAAAAGAACTAGGGATTTGATATAAAGCTTTTATAAAATAAAAATAATTTTATGAAAACAAGAAGAAAGAGATCAATGAAGGCAGAACATAATGAGTTAGAAAATAGATATTGAGTAGAATTAATAAAAATACCCAGAACAAGTACTTCAGAAAAACTAGAACAATAAAGAAATTACTTACAAACGTTAAGAGAAAAGATAATATTTAACATTAAAAAACTTTAGTTATCTGATAATAAAAGGCCATGTTTTTATATAATGTCCTAGAACAGTGGTTCCAAACCTTTTTGGCACCAGGGACGGTTTCATGCAAGACAATTTTTCCATGGACTGGGTGGAGGGGATAGTTTTGGGATGATTTTACAGCCATTCCCCAGAGCCAGCATCACCAACTCAGCTCCACCTCAGATCATCAGGCATTAGATTCTTACAAAGGAGCGTGCAGCCTAGATCCCTGACATGCACAGCTTACAGTAGGGTTCGTTCTCCTATGAGAATCTAATGCCACCACTGATCTGACAGGTGGTGGAGTTCGGGCCATGATATGGGTCATGGGGAGTGGCTATAAATACACATGAAGCTTCATTCGCTCACCAGCCACTCACCTCCTGCTGTCTACCCCGTTCCTAACAGGCCACAGAAAACTACCAGCCTGTCACCCGGCGGGGTTGGTAACCGCAGTCCTAGAATATCCAAATATCTCATAACAATGGGGAAAAATTGAGACCCTCAGCACTCGCCACAATTGAAGACACTCTCCTGGAAAGTTTGTTCAAATTTTATAGTGCAAGCCTATTTTTTGAAATTGAAATGTTTATTATTTATGTGATTTACTTTTATATACACATATATCCACACACATATTAAAGATAGATTATATAATATTTATATATATTGCTTTAAATAGGAATTGAATTGTATGCTTTACAATTTATTCATATAATACATATGAAAAAATGTCCATTGGGTATAAAAGCAGGATATAAAATATACAATTTAATTCCTAATAGATATATTTGCATATATATTTGTCTGTCAATATATGTAATAACAAGATGATAAACTAGATATTCCTGAAGAATTATATTTATTTTTCTAAAAGGTATGTAGAGATCTCTGAAGATGATTGCATTAATATCCTTGGCCTTGATTTAGTGAAGTTTTTCTGAATGATAACATCAAGATGTGGACTGGATGGAGGGTGAAGTTGATTTTAACATAACCACAGTTCGCTTTGGTGGCAAACCATGCTTTCTTGAAACGTACACTTAGCATTTTCTCAATTCTTTTAAATATATGGTCATGTGTCACTTAACGAAGGAGATGCATTCTGAGAAATGTGTCCTGGTTCAATTTCATCCTTGTGTGAACATCACAGACTGTACTTACACAAATCCACATGGTATAGCCCACTACACACTTAAGCCATATGGTATAGCCTATTGCTCCTGGGCTAAAACCCTGTACAGCATGTTCCTGTACTACATACTGTAGGCAATTGTAACACAACGGTAAGCATTTTGTGTACCTAAACATATCAAAAAGGTATAGTCAAATATGGTATTACAATCTCATTGCATCACGGTCATATGTGAGGTTCATTGTGGACTGAAACATCATTATGTGGTTCATAACTGTGCATGTGACTTCTTCAAAGCAGCCCTCATTCCCATCTTTAACCAGTTAAGAGTTCCTATATAGAAATTCTCCTTCTGTGTTTTGGTAATTTTTATTGTTGTTTGTTTTTGCTTCAGTGTATTACAAGCATAACCAACACGTTGCTCTTTATTGAGAACCAAGGTAAAAATATGTGCCTAATTAGATTAATAGAATATGAAATACTGATGATTTTTCTTTGGTAGTGCAGCCCATTTTCCCTCCTCCTTCCACTATATTCATTTTGCAGAGAGTACTTTTCCCTCCTCCTTCCACTATATTCATTTTGCAGAGAGTACTTTCATATCCTCTCCCATGACATTCTGCAACCACGGCCAAAGCTGCCAACTACAGTTATGCAATGCAACCACCTTGGGCTAAAATTGATTGGTCCAGGCACGGTATCTGACCCGAGCTGAATCAATCAGATGTAGCTGATAATTTAGATTTATGGACTGCTTATGGAGGTTGGTTCCTCCTTCCTAGGTGGTTGCATTGAAGAGATGTTTTGATGCAGCTGAGAAACTCATTTTACTTAAAGTGCAAAGAGAAACGCAGAGAAGAATTAGGAGCTTAGAGAAACAGACCACGCAACCCCAGAGTAAAAAAGACAGAAAAAAAGAGGTATTAGTGTTCTGTATTGTGTCTTTCTCTTTTTCTTTCAATCCCTCCTGAATCCCAGGTGCATTTCCTGTTTGGGGGCTATGAAATATACCTGCATTGTAGATTTTTTTAGAGTTCATATTTTTCTGATGCCTTAGCATTCTCACAAACTGTCTGTGAACTCCTCACCCAGGGAACATTTGCTCCAGTATTGTAAGGCTGGTCCCTACCACAAATTCCCCTCCTTGCCCTCACTTGACTGTGTAGTCTAGTGACATTCCAATGTAGGGATACATCCTCTCTACCCTAACCCCAGTAAGGGCACTTGCCCACAGTGCTCACACTCTCCCTGGTGTGCCCTGCCTCCCTCTCCCGGGCCAGCGAGTGTAAAAAATCCTTCACTTTCCTAGGCCTCTCTGGCCACAGCATCCACAGCCAGCATGTTCCACAAGAGCCCACAAGAGGAACTTACTCCTCCATCTACAACACCGTATACCCTATGCTAAGTCTATGCAGTATTCCCTCCTCATGTGCATTTTCTCTTTCCATAGTCAACAGTGGTCTGAAAATATTAAGTGGAAAATTCTAGAAATAAGTCACACATTTTAAATTGCACGCTCTTCTGAATAGGGTGATGCAATCTTGCTCTGTCCCACTTTGTCCTGCTCAGGTTGTGAATCACCCCTTTGTCCAGAAGATCCACACTGTGTGTGCTACCCACCCCGTAGTCATTTTGTGGCTAACTCGGTTGTCAGATCTGCTGCTGCGGTAGTGCAGTGCTTGTGTCCAAGTAACCTTCATTTTACGTAGTAATGGCCCCAAAGTGCAAGAGTAGGGATTCTGGTAATTTACATATGCCAAAGAGAAGCCATAAAGTGCTTCCTTTACTTGAAAAAGTGAAAATTCTCTACTTAATAAGGAAAAGAAAAATATTGTATGATGGGATTGCTGAGTTCTTTGGTAAGAAAGAATCTACCAGAGAAGTTGTGAAAAGTATACTGCTATAATGGTTCTAGTGTGTTATTAGTTATTGTTAATCTCTTATAGTACCTAATTTATAAATTAAACTTTATCATAGGTATGTATGTGTAGGAAAAAACATAGTGTATGTAGGGTCCGGTACTATATTGGGTTTTGGTATCCACTGGGGGTTCCGCACATAAGTGGGGGCTGCTGTACATTTCCACTGAGAGTGGCAGGATAAACTCAGCTTCCTTAGTTGCCTCTTCCAATGACCAGCCACGGCCCTTCCATGTCTATCACAGAGGCCAAGAAAAAACTTCCCCTTTCCCCTCTGAAGGTTCACTGAAAATCAACTGAGAAAAGGCAGATTAATAGGAGAAAGGCATACAAATTTATTTGATCATAGTTGTATGTGGCATGGGAGCCTTCAGCATGAAGACCCAAAGATATAGAGAAAAATGCCCATTTTTATGCGTAGGTTCAACAAACTATGGACAGCCACAGAAATATGACTGGACCAAAAGGGTATGATCTGATGCTGTTAGGCTGAGCTGGGGAACCCAGCTAGGCCTCTCTGTCTAGATTCGTCTTGGCCCTTCTGTGCAGCATTTCTTCCTTCTGGGCGTGGGGTAGGGTCCTCTCTGAAATGAGGGTCTTATGACCTACAAAAAAGGTAAGTTAGACAATTTCTTTAGGGTCATTTTTCACCATAGAGGTGAGGGAAAAGTTAGAGTAATGTTTTTAGCTTTTATGTCTGGCTTTAGGAAAAGGGGTTCTGGCTTCTATCACCTGCCTTGGGGAAAGAGAGATTCTAGTTTCCATGACTGGCCTTGGGGGAGAATGAGGGGCCAGACAGACAGAGGAGGACTGGAGAAGGTCAGATTTGCTTCTGAGGCCTTAATTTGGGGTCTTCTTTTCCGAGCTCCAGCACTCTCTTTCTCTGAGGAGGGGAAGGTATCCTTTTCTGTTGAATATCTGTTCTGTGACCATGGGGGGGCAAGAACCTTTAAATACATTAATTTCTTTAATCATCAATGACCCCAGTAGGTACTATAGGCATTACAGTAAATAATTTGCCTAAGTCACATTGCTACCCTGGGACAGATCTGGAAATGTCTTTTGAGTGTGCCTGATTCCAAAGCCAATGGTCTACCCTTTATGAAGACATTCTTTTCTTTTGCAGTCCAATGACAGTAATTATAGAACATTCGCTACCCACATCCACATAATCGCCACCCCAGTGGTTCCCATCTGTGAATTTGCTTGAAGTCTAGGAAATTAAGAAAATTGTCAGCCTTGCTATGGTTGCTCTTACTTCTCAGCAAAGAGCCAGACCCACAGTGTCACCAGCCTTTACAATAGAAGGCCTAGGGCACTTTTCAGTGTCCCCTCCTCTGTGTGATTGTAGGTGACACGTGGAATCACTTTTACAGATATAGACAAGTCACGCACCATTTTATGAGCCTGGTGTCACATGGTACTAGTTCTCTCTTCTCTGATGCATCTACTCTCCCTCATTTTTATTACTAGTACCTGGCAATTGAATTCGTTTTCTCCGTAATCTCCTTTCAAATGAAAACAACATGGTTTTGCATACGGTTGAGCTTTGAGAAAGCTTGGAGGAGAACTCCTGCTGGATCCACACAATTCAGACATAAAGGTATAAAGGTGGAGCTAAAGCAATGTGGGATGGATGGGCATGTCACCTTCGGGGCACCTGACTTGGTCCGGGCAGGAGCTGGCCACTGAGAAGATACTACTGTGTGCTCAAGGGAGTCTCAGCCTCACACCCCTCAATATTGTCAGGACCTCGGCTGAGCTGGAGTGGCTGTCAGGTGTCGCCGTAGCCAGTGGAAGCAACGAGAAGCCAAAATGAAAGTAACAGTGAAGCTTAAATCACTTACTACAAGAGTGTAGGCAAGGGGCTGAAACTGGAAAAAGTGCCCACTGCCCCTCCCCTCGTCATTTCATACTCTTCTGTGCCTCCATAAAAGGGCTCTCTGGTGCAACGTTAGGGGTGTGTGTGGGGGGGGTGTCTAACTGTTGAAGGAACCCCAAACAAACACTCTTGCACTTGTACAGACCAGAGACCAGGGAGGAGGGAGAAAAGAGAATACTAGGACTGGAAAAGTCCTGCGTACTGAGTCAGAGTGGGGTCTCCAAGATTCCCCCATCATCCCATAAGGAGGGCTCAGCAGAGGCACCCGACGAGGGCCTCTGCCCAAAGATCTGGGTGAAGAGATCTAGGAATGAAGGTGCTGGTGCCCAGGCTAGGAATGCAAATATGCACAGTACTTGCCTAGCCCAAGAGGCCTGAGCTCTTGCCTGCAGCTCCCTTCAGAGACTGGTGCGCGAGCACCGAGATTAAGGGAACCAGAGCACTTTACCCTTCTCCCCGCCCCGCTGAAGCCTGCCAGGTAAAACCTTCCTAATTGCCTGTGATTGTGCTTTAAACAAACTATGCAAAGGTTTTTAACCAGGAACTGGACTCCTCAAACACAGTGCTTGGGGCAGCCAGTACCAAGCAAGCAGGGTTGGGACAAAAAATGAAACGGATTTGCCATCCTGTCTCAGGGAAAATTCATACATGAGGGAACTTATATTCTTCACAGGCTCATATTTTGTCTCATTTCATACCCACATTAATGTGAGCCCTTGTCAAATTCTTCCTTCCTCATAGGCATTTCTGTCATGGTTTTAAACTTGTTTAATTATTAGGTACTGACTACATAAAATTCGTTTTTTAAATTAATCTGGGTTGCTTGTAAAGTCCCTCATGATTTTAGTTACTGAATTTTGATGGCTGGCATAAGTAAATAAACTGTGTATGAGGCTGTGAAATAACTGGGCTCTTTTTTTTTTTTTTTTTGAATTCAAAGTGTTTAAATTTTCATAAGGTTCAATTGGACTGCATCAGTCTGAGATGCAATGATCCCACATGAGCAGACTGCAGAAAATGCTTGCACAATGATATAGAATTATCACCAACTAATATACTAAAAATAGGATGTATTATTTTGTTTGTTTTCTGTCTCCCACCATTAGAAATTAAGTTCCCTAGAGGCAGAGTTTTGTGTCTTGTTTTAATCACTACAGTGTCTCTAGCACCTAGAATAGTGTTTGGCACATGGCATGTGTTGCATTAGTGTTTAATGAATGAATAAATGGACAAAATTGGCATTATATGAAATAGATTTTATTTTGCTTTCAGTAAATATCCTAAATTTCCTTTTAAATAGATGTCACAGATAAAATGACAAATGCGTTTCACATTCATATTGTACAGTCGTGTTTGAATACAGGGAAAACAAAATAAAATGTTTTCATATGGTAAGGCATATATTAATATTATGACCCATGATCATGAAAGCCTCAACCAACCAATTTTAGTTACACAGCAGCCTCTGATACAGGGTTAGCCTGGGAACCCTCACTAGATGTCCTAATTATTACTGCAACTCTATTATCCTGTTGACAAAAATTCTATTCTTGATTAAATTCTACTTAGACTCCACTGAACTTTTCAAATAGCTTCCAACAGGCTGAGCGTGGTGGCTCAGGCCTGTATTTCTAGCATTCTGGGAGGCCAAGGTGGAAGGATCACTTGAGTTTAGGAATTTGAGATGAGCCTGAACAAGAGCGAGATCCCATCTCTACTAAAAATAAAAATAAAAATAAAAATAAAAATAAATTAGCCAGGCATGGTGGCATGCACCTGTAGTCCTAGCTATGGCAGAGGCTGAGGCAGGAGGATCACTTGAGCCCAGGAGTTCAAGGTTGTGGTGAGCTATGACCATGCCACTGCACTCTAGTAGGGGTGACAGAGCAAAACTTTGTCTCAAAAAAACAAACAAAAAAAGCTTGGAACAGTGACATCCTCATTCCTCGGGGTGCATAAAAACTTTCCGAAGGGTAGAATATGCAGTGTAATTTCTGAGTCAGAGCATAGTCATTAATATTACTGGATAATATCAAGCAGAATTCACAATTTTAATATCAGGTTTTAATGACACTATTAGAACCACTTAAAATTATTTTCTAATATATGTTTTTATATAGCTGTGTATTTGATTTTGATATGATTTTGAATCTACAAATCATGCTGAATTCACTGATTAATTCTAATAAATTATATGTAGATGTCTATTATTTTGGATTTCTTGTGTATACTAAATTAGATAACCTACAAATACTAAGAGTTTTATTTCTTCCTTTCTAGTTCTTAAATGTATGTTTTTTTTGTCTTAAAGTATCAGCTAAATTCTTTAAGAGAATGTTGACAAAAGTGATAAAGATGTATATTCTGCCCCATTTCTGGACTAAAAAAAAAAGTTTTCAATATTTCAAAATTAAGGATGATGCTTGTACATACTTTTTTGTCAGGTTAGGAAAGTTCTCTTCTTTTTCTAGTTGCCTTGTTTTCTAAGAGTTCACATTGTGAATGGATGTTGAATGTTAACAAAAGGTGGGGTTTTTGGCAAATAATTAGCTTATGCTATTTTTTCTCTATCCTACTAATGCAGTGAATTTTATTGACTTACTTTTAAATGTTAAGCCAATTTTGCTACCCTGGAATCAACCCAACTTTGTTGTCATGTAGTAGTATTTGTAGAAGAGTTCTTGTGAGACTAGCATTATTTTTTCTTTTAAATTTATTAATGAACTCACCTATATACAGAATATTCCTTAGGAGAAAATTATATATTAAATATCTTATTGGTGCAGGGTTATTAAAATTTTACAGTCCTATTGATAGTGTTTGAATACGTAGGAGCAGTATTAGAGAATTTTGAGGGGTGATGGGTATTTTCTGTATGTTAACTTTGGTGTTGGATATGCCAATCTACTCTTGCTAAAATTCACAGAATTGTACAACAGTAAACTATTCCAGATAATTAGGCTTTGGCAGTGAGGGTTTTAGATCCTCTCTGAGACATTCATTTCTAAATTCATCCCCAAACACCTCTGGTTCTCTCAGGTTTTCAGTGAGTTTTGTTGTTTTGGGTCTCAGCTTTTGAATCTGCTCATGAAATTCCTAATGTAGGTCTTATTATAATTCAACTTCTAATTAAATGTGTTTGATTCTTGGGTCAAACCCCTTTCTCTCCATTATTTTCCATTGTACTCTATCTTAGCCCAAACTATTCAGTCCTCAGCATCCAGAAACTCAATCTCTGAACCGAGACTCTCGGTCCCAGTTGAAATTGGTCCCATTCCTAGGTCTGGCCATCTTCCTCCCCTGGCCATGCATCTCAGCAGGTCCCAAGATTTCTTCCTTTCACAACACAGAAAGAGAGTCTTATGTTGTTTAGAAATTCAACTCCCTTCAAACTTGTGAGCATGAAACGTGATAAGAAGACACTTTTCAAAAAGTTTCTGAAATTTTTTATAGATATTTTGGATAAAGTATAAAATCATATATTAACGTATGTCGTATTAAAAATGATAGGTAATTGTTAATGGAATCTAGGATCTATGAACCTCTAAAACAAGAATTTTATTAAGGTCATTATGCAGCCCCATCTGCTTTAAAATTTGAGACTCACATGATAAAAGTATCCATAAAAATGATAATGAGAAAACAATAAAAAAGACAAATTTTGTTATCCTAAGATTGTTATCTTTCTTTCTTTTAACCCTGTTACTTTAAACCTCAAACACCTTTTTAAGTGAAAAATAGTTAATCAATTAGGTACTTTTCACATGGGGAGAAAGAAATGTTTTAGTTATAATCTGGTAAACTTACACGTCTACAAAAATGTGAAAAATAACTGTGTTCAATTCAGTATAGACACAGAGAGAAAAGCACAGAGATTTATCCAGAATAAGATGTAGATTATGGAACATAAATTTTCTTGATTTACCAATTTGATGTTTAACTTTCCACTCAGCAAAAATTGCCCAGAGGCAAAAATTATTTAATAACAAAAAAAGTTCCCCTTTGGAAAGTCACAGAAAAAAATACATATCTTCCTGGACACATACTGCATTAAACAGGATAGGCACCCATATCCCTATTCTCAAACTCAAACATAAACACATCTGCCTGCCCCCTAGGAGCCATGGGTTTCTTTTTATTAGCTATGAAAAATGATATCTTCTAGGCTTTAGCTATTTCTGCAGACATTCTTTGATAACTTTGACAATAAAGAGTT
>RJWJ010025664.1:0-23684 GCA_004363605.1 Indri indri | reverse complement strand
AAAAAGAGGCAATAAGAATAAACCATAAAGGATTAATAAGCTTGATATTAAAATTAAACTTCTTTTCAACAAAATACAAAGGAAAAAGACCAGATTGAAAAGCCACAGACTGAGAAAAGAAACTCTAATTGATATTGAAAAAGGATTAAAAATACTATTTTATATTTTAGTGGAAATATAAAATAATATCAATGATACTACACATCAAACTTTTGCCAGTGTTTACTTCTTGGAGTAAGGAATAGGACTGAGAGATTAAAAAAAGGTATTTTTTTTGCCTCTGTAATATTATTTCTTTTTAATTAAAAACTAAACTCAAAGTAGAGTAAAACATTAACTATCATCAGTTCTGAACCATGTGAACATAAACCTTTATTATTTTCAGTATTTTTTTAGTGTTTTTTTTTTTAATTCTAAAAAGCAAACAAAAACAAAAAAGATAAAACTGGCCCTCTGTCTTGGCCAAAACAAAAGTTCAGACAGCAAAGATAATTTCCCCCAAGACTACGATTTGGGGGTATTTCCTTTGCAGGTATATTCAAATACTCGCATGTAACTCCAATCGAGATTAGGAAGGTAGCCTATCTTCTGCTGGGCTGGGAAAGTGGCAAGAAGTCAAAATAAAGTCCAAGGTAATTGGAATGACAAAGGCTGTAAGCCACAGGGAAAGCTAACATTTCAGAGGCTCTCCATGGTGAACCAAGGAGAATGCCTCTTTTGTTTCCCATCAGACTGCCAGCTGAATGTGAGGAGTGCTGTGTCATGGCCCTTGTCAGAGGATGATGGAGCCTGGCAATATGGAGAACCCCAGGAGACTGATGTCCAGTATAGAAACGTTCCTTCACAACAGCAGGTCCTCTGTCTGGAAGGAATATGAGGTAACGGACACAGCGCACTAGGATTTCTCCAGCATCCAAGACAAAATAAGCCTTCATTGAGGTGGTGTCCAAGTACAGGCTGCTGCCTTGCTCTCACAATAGCATGGAGATACAATCAGCTCTATTTAGAAAAGCCATTAGTCCTCAGCAGGAAAAAACATACTCTCCATATTTTAAAAAGCATACCACTAATGACAATCAAATCAGCATTTGAGGAATCCCTAATATAATCCTTGACATCATAAAGGATTTACCAGGACATAGTTTAGGGATTATTTGGGACAAACAGAATGTGAGGTGCCAAAGTAAAGAAAAGGCAAAGAAAAAGCTTTTAAGAAAACCTATTTCTGGCTTTGCCACTCTGTCTCTGACAATAGCATTTCCTCCTTCCATCAAGTAATTATCCACTGGAGATATGCCTCTTATAAGTCCTCTTTATAAAAAGCAGAATTTTAAAGTCTGAAAAAAGAGACACCCCAAATCAATGCTTTTACTTCCCCCCTGTCCTAGAAAACAAAATTGAGTCCCAAAAAGATACATGATACCTTGATTTCTAAAAGTTGTATGTTTTTTCTTTTTTTCTCTTTCTCTTTAAAATTAAACAGGGGAGGACTGTGTATTAGTTAAGTACTAAAGAAGCCATTTAAATTCAATCTGTCAGAGGAAATAGAGAGATAAAGTAAACATAAGATAAAGGAAAAACTGACGAACGCAGGCAAGGTGGACAGACGTCTGACAAAGGGCAAGGCAAAGATAATAAACATGTACACTTTAACATGTGCCAGATGCAGAAACATGGAGGCTTCTTTCTCTCTAAATGATATTTATATACCCCTAGAGAGTGCAGGGCTATCGACATCAGAAAAACAAGTAGAATTCACAAGGTGTATTCTGTGGACCACTTCAAATTCTATAGCGAGATGCAGTCTTAATATATGTACCTCTCTAAAAAGACACAAGCAACATGTCCTCCTTTACTACAGTCTCAGTTATTAATCAGGTCTCTGGATCTCTCTCAGCTTCTAAAGACAAATCGAAATCTGCTCAGGTAACTTCCCTACTTGAAACCTTTCAATGATTTCCCACTGCCCTGTATAAGAAAAAGCCGTAGTCTCCCAGCACAGCAGAGCAAAGTCTACAGCGGCCTACTCTGGCTCCTGCCTTCCCTGCAGCAAAATCTGCCATTACTTCCCACTTACTACTTGTCACGAGTCATATCAAACTGTCGTAGTTCACTACACATAAAGACTTCATATCTCTGTGCCTTTACTTCTCATGTACTCACACCTGCCCTTCCCTCACCTTCACCAAATCAACTCAATCATTTTTTAGGAAGGTATCTCTTCCAGCAAACCTAAGTCCTCCTCCTTCAAGGTCTCAGAGCATAAATTCCATCATTTTACTGAACAACTGCTATACCATCAGGCACTGCTCTAGGCACTGGGGAGACAGCAAAACACAAAAAAGAAAAAGTCCCTACTTCTACAGAGCTTACAGTACAGTGGGGGGGAGACCGACAATATATAAGAAATGCATAATATGTCATGTGTTAATAAATGACAAGAAAAACAAAAGCAGGTTAAGAGAATTACAGGACACAGAGGTGTGATATTTCAGATAGGGTGGGCAGAGAAGGAATCTCTGATAAGGTGTCAGAGACGGGGAGAGTCAAGCAGATAACCTGGTGCATTCCAAACAGGGAGAAAAGTACAAAGGCCCGAGGTGGGAGTGTGCTTGATGTGCCTGAGCAACAGCAGGAAGGTTTTTTATTTTTGTTTTTATAAACTTCAGTTCTTATAAATTGGCTGCTATGTGGAGCGTAGGCTGTAGGGAGCAAGGACGGATTAGGGAGACTGGTTAGTAGGCTACTATAATAATGCAGGTAAGAGACGATGAATGCCTGGACTAGAATGAATGGTAAGAAATAGCCAGATTCTATACATATTTTCTGAAAGTAGAACTGAAAGAAAAAAAAAAAACCAAATGGACTAGAAGTAGGGTGTGGGGGAAAGACATCAAGGATGACCCCAACTAGGGGAACCGAAAAATGGAGGGAAATGTGCAGGGGGCAGAAATGGTGGGGGGAGGGGAGGAGAGTAAGGGAGAAGAAAGGGTATCAAAAGTTTGGTTTTGGACACGTTCGGTTTAAAAATCCAGATGGAGCTATCAAGTAGGCAGTTGGGAATACTAGTCTAGAATTAAGGGGCGGATCATAGCTGGAGGTATAAAATTTGGCAGGTATTAGAATACAGAAGGTGTTTAAAGCCACAGGACTGGCTAAAAGTCTGTAGGGGATGAGTACAGAAGAGAAGAGGTTCAAAAACTAAGCCCTGGGGTAACTATATTTAGAGGCTGGGAACATGAAGAGGACCCAGCAAAGGAAATACATCTCTAGCTTAGCTCAGATGGCAAGCTTCTTGAGAGTAAACACTACTTTGTTTGTCTCTTTCTCTCCAGCTTCTGGCACAGTGCCTCTTGGTTCTTAGTAGGTATTCAGTAAATAAACTGTCCTTTGAAACCCAGCTAGAATCCAGAGTTATTTCCTAGAAGTTCTCCTGGTAAGGCATGACAGTCCAATAACTGAAATATGAGCAGCCCAGTGAGGACATCTTTTCAACCACCTGCAGCACACACTGGACTTATTCTGAACTAGCACACCACTGCTACACAGGCCACTAAGAGACAAGGCACAGAAGAAGGCTTTAAAAGAAAGAGTCTATTGATTGGAAAAGCAAACACTGTAATGTTCAAAGGCCAGGAATCAGAAAACAGATTTTCCATCTTCCGTTGTTTCACAAAGTAAATAAACATGAAACATATGGCTGATTGCTCAGTTTTTGGTCTTAGTCCAGTACCATAAGCAACTATAGCAGAGACGCTAAACCTCCAGCTCCACCTATCAGTAGAAGGCAATAAAAACAATAATTGAGCACCTGTAAGAAATTATAAGCTCTTAATAAGTATGTCTCCCTTCAGTCCCCTGAACATTTTATTATTTTCATCATAAAGAATTCAAATGAGTCAGATTAACTACAGCTTGCATTTTACCCTGGGATAGGAAAACAGAGTATGTAAATCTCTGGATCATCTTTAAAGTGTTCTATTGCCAAAACAACTAATCACATGGAAACAGACGTGTGTGAATAATCCAACTGACTCACAAAATAACTTCGCTACCATAAAGGACGTTCAGCTGATCATACTGCTCTTTATTCATACCCTAAAGGACATTTTGGGTAACTTTTCTTACTTACGTCTAAGTTGAGTAGAGCTATTTCATGTTTAACTCACACAAGAGAGGAAAATAAAGGAGGAAGAAAAGCTCAGGGAACCAAACTAAGTAAAGGCTGTTGTAGAAGTTAGAATTTAGAGGAAAATCAGGTTTAACACTGATTAAAAAAAAAATTCATGGCTAAATGAAAAGGAATATTTTCTCCA
Organism: Indri indri; assembly: GCA_004363605.1. Taxonomy (NCBI): domain Eukaryota; kingdom Metazoa; phylum Chordata; class Mammalia; order Primates; family Indriidae; genus Indri; species Indri indri. The sequence goes on along the minus strand of RJWJ010025664.1, from coordinate 19,368 downwards.
AAATAAATGGATACCTCCATGCTACCTGGAAACTAAAGTTCTAATGTGATTCTATATGAAACACTGAATTATCTAGATGGTCAAATTTCTACCTTTTATTAACTATGCTCTGTGCTATTCACTATTCATTGTTATTTCAGGGAGAGGTTATGCATATAATTTGGAAGACAATTAGAGAATAATAAGTAGAGTATTATACTAATAACTCGGTTTATATATTGCTATTCCTAATTCATAACATGTGCATTTTAAACAAATTCCTCTGTTCTTATCCATCATTCCCTGTTGCTATCAGCATGAATGCTATTATAATTCCTTTGTAAGTGCCTAACACAGTTCCTGGCATATCAGCTCAAAAGATATTAAATATTTGATGAGTAAATGGATAATTCCACCAGGGACTTGTATAAAAAACTACTAGGGAACAGGTACTATAATGGATGTATGTCACCTTTGGCTTTCCAGCATGTGAATTCCCTTCTGATTGGCAGAAAACCAAAGAGAGATAAGAAGCAGGAACTACTTCCCACTAGGGAAACTGGAGAGGAGCAGTTATTCACTTTCTCCACTCCTTGGAAGCTAGAACATGTGAAGGTGACATAACCCTGTCTAACTATAAGTGGAATTTTAAATCTTAAGGGGTAAGCAAAGACACAAGCAAGGTCCAACAGAGATTATTCATAGCAGATATAGAAAAGGTAAGAAGGCAAAGGCATGGCTGTAAGTGTCTGAGGGCAGCTTCCTGATGACTGTCCAATGACCAGTGTCAGGAGCATACTGTCTATATAGTGAGAGACAGGCATCTTGGCTGTGACTTGCTTCCCATCAATCCTGCCCAAGTCTAATTCTTGAATCTTCCTGTCAATTCTGTAAGCTACACAGTATTCATTACTCTTTTACAAAGTTTCTATCTTACTTAAGTTGGTCAGAGTTGATTTCTGTTGTTTGCACTAAGAAATTGGAACCAGGGAGTGGATTATAGGCAATAGTCCCTCAGGTAATTAAGGGCAATTTGGGATTGGTTTCTGGCCTGGAAAGGGCCAGTGAATATCACATTAGTGTTCATGGAAGGGATTCTGTAAGTCCTTGACATGGAGTAGTGAAATAACTAATTATCACTTGTGGTCACATGGAATGTTCTACATGATTGAGAAAGTGCTGTCAAGAATAGAACAACATACAAGTCATAAAGAATTCAAGACCATAAGGTAGAGCATCTGCTATTCTAAGGGTACAAGATAGCTTAAATAAAGAGATTACAGTCAAATCTCTACAAACTAGGCTCAAGGCACAGACTGAAACCCAGTACTGTTAAGAAAAGGGTCTTTTTTCTCTTTACAACAATAGAGCTGAGGTGCCCAGAGAAAAAAAATACACAGGTTTGATGCTCCAGGTTGTTCAATTACAAGTCAGTTAAATTTGCATCCCTATTGAGACTACTATCTGAAAGTTGGTACACTGATTAGAAAAGAGAGAAAGAGGGTTGGAATGGAGGCACATGGGAGGATTCTGAGGAGCTGAGTGAGAGTATCCTGAATCCCTAATTCCCACTTAGGCCCCCTTGCTAACTGGGTAGCCCCTCTTCCCTTGTCTTCTTGAAAAGGGAGTAAAATCTCCCTTCCTAAAGGAATTCCCTTCCATGAGGAAGCTAATTCCCCATTTGCTCCGCCCTTCCACACATACATCCTGCTCCACAAGCATCAGATAACAGCATGCTCTGTGGGATGAGTCACAAAAACACCAAAAGAATTTTACATGGACAAACATACAGAAAATAACTATAGGAATAGATTCTGAGTATGTAAGACCAAGGAATGAAAACAATTTCAGATCTAGCTTTATCAACATAAGTACACTTACCAAAGATTCTGAATTCAAAAGCTACCTTAGTACCTGGGAATGGTACTAAATGCTTGTCTAGTTGGTTGACTAGAAACTGGATTCAGTTATGTTCTATGCTAAAGGAAGGTGAGATCCCACATATTCTTTGGGATAATTTAGAAGGAGGAATTTGAAAACTTTAGGACACAAGAATAATGGAAATTATTGTGTCACCCATGCCCTCCATCTATGAACCCTAAAATAACCGAGAAGACACTTCCTACTCCAAGGCCTTGAAAATACATGGGCAAACAGAGGACTTATGTCTGAAAAACACTTTATAGGCCAGGAATGCAGGCAGGAGACACTGAAATCAGGTTGTTCATTTCAATTTCAAGAAGAATGGAAGAGACCACACAGTGGCATTTAACCGCTAGTATGTGGGAAAGTAGGCATAATTACATAAACAGGCAGCAGGCAGCAAGGCCGGAATGGTAATTAATATAGTCTGACTGTGTGAATATTTTGCAGTAGCTAATTGATCATGGAGTCTTTAGGATTAGAATAAATAGGTAGTCAATGAACTCCTTTCAACCAAAACATTAAACCAAAAGCAATACCACTTCCCTAAAAGGAACCAGGAAGACAGTAGCATCACTAAAACCTTTATGATGATTACTTATCGTATCCCCATTTAACTCTTCAGGAAGTATGCGTTTTGAAGAACAAAAGTGATGCCAGTTACTCCTTAGAATAGATAGGTCTGCAAACCCAAGGTGAAAGTGAAAGACATAATACATCTCATGATTATGTGACCAACTTGCAAAACTGTTATTTCAAATTCCTAGATTTAGAGGCTTTAGAACCCCAGAGTGGAATGTCTCCACTGGTACTACAATTATTTCAACTGGAAGCTGAGACTTCCAACTACCCATTTGAAGTTTTACAAATCACTAGGAAAAATTACACACACACACCCTCCAAAAAAGAGTTTAATTGTCAGGCAAGATAAGTGATCTTGACTGTCTTCAAGGTAAAATATAATAGGGGTAATATAAGAGGGTAGATGAAACCCAGAGTAACCCAGAATTGGCTTTCCTTTTCTTTCTTCTCTATTTTTCCCATTATTTTATAAAGGGTATATGCTGGGGTGGTTAACTTTACAACTGAATCAATAAGTTTAAAGATATAGAAATAAAGGAGAAATGGATACCACCCAATGATCCAAGACTTGGAAACAGATGCAGCAATTCATAAGAACTGGGTTATTTCATTTCAGGAGCAAGAAATATATTTTCATTTGTACAAGGAATGCATTAAGGCAGGTAAGAATAATTTTTTTTTTTTTATGTAACCATGGAGAAAAGGTACACAGAGATATTGAGGAATCCGACTGGCAGACAATAATACATGTTATTTTTGCTGAATTGTTCCTATCTGGGGAAAGTCCCAAGGTAGAGGAAACAAGATTTTACCCCTCACTACAGAAGCTAAGAGGGAGTAGATAATCCCTCCCCTTATGTCTTGGGACAGTGTGACTACACATCCTAAACTCCACCAATCTATTGGTTTGCGTATTTTTGACTCTTACGGAATGAAGTAAAGGTCAGTGAGAGATCCCATTAGAATATGAGCTCCATAAAAGCAGGAACTTTGTTCGCTTTAATTAACTACACCTGGAACAGTGCTAGCCATATGGAAATACTTAATAAGTACTTTTCTTTTTTTTAGCTAGTTTATTCAGCAGGTGAGTTGTTACACACTCCTTAGCAGATTCCCACTTCCATGGTCACCGTCCTACCATAAGTACTTTTTAAATAGAAAAAAAAGGGTCAGTGACAGATTATTTTCAGCAGTCATGGGCACATAAAAAGTCCAATGACCTCACCCTTTGTATTGTTTGTGGCTTATTTTTTAACAAAAAATGTTTAAAAAGTAAAAAGAAATTAAAAATTCAAAAATCCTTACAGATATAAAGAAAATATTTTTGTGCTGCTTTATAATGTGTTCATGTTTTAAGCTAAATATTATTACAAAAGAGTCAAAAGTTAAAAAACATTAAAAGTTTATAAAATGAAAAAGTTATAAGCTAAAGTTAATTTATTATTGAAGAAAGAATTTTGTTTTTATAAATTTAGTGTAGCCTAAGTGAACAGTGATTACAAAGTGTACAGCAGTGTACAGTAATGTCCTAGGCTAAGCCTTCACATTCACTCACCACTCACTCACTGACTCACGCAGAGTGAATTCCAGTCCTGCAAGCTCCATGCATGGTAAGTGCCCTAGATAGCTGTACCATTTTTTATCTTTTTACTGTATCTTTACTGTACCTTTTCTATATTTAGACGTGTTTAGATACACAAATACTCACCATTATGTTATAATTGTCTACAGTATTCAGCACAGTAACATGCTGTACAGGTGTGTAGCCTAGGGGCAATAGGACATACCATATAGCCTAGGTGCATACTAGGCTGTACCATCTAGGTTTGTGTAAGTGCACTCTGTGATGTTCACACAATGAAGAAACTGGCTAACAATGGATTTCTTAGAACGTACCTTTGTCATTAAGCAATGTATGACTGTGTATTATATGTTTCTCTCTGTGTATATACTTATCTGTATATATGTGTGTACACACACATACAAAAGCTTCTTGTAGCAGAATGGAAGTTAAGTAAACTATAATGACAGATTTATGATCAAAGCCTAACATTTACTTCTTCCATTAATATGTTAGATTAAACCAAATGAAACCATAGATACTAGATCATTTTTTACCTAAAAAATATTTCATATAGTTTAATCTAATATATCTAAGTTGTGTTAAACAATATAGTAATATCTATTTTCCCCTAGCTGGCTATTCTTGAGTATTCTTAGTTAATTTGTAAAGGTTATCTTCAAAATCTTTACTTAATTTGTCTAGTATTGTTAAATGCTTAGGCTTTAAAACACTACTAATAACACCACAAAGTCCTTTTATACAGCAGTCTTTTTATACAGGTTGAGCCTAATAGAATGTCAACCCCCTTAACGTCTGTAAATAATAGAAAACTTTGGGGAAAAAATAATATGTTCAGTAAGAATGAATTAGAATCACAAACATTTGTAACCAAAGGACCAACTACTCTGAGCCACATTCAGCCCTAACTTCAATACCCTATTTGTGTGAAACTCCTCCTGTCAAATGGGTATGCATATTATTCTTAAAGTCATTAAGGAAAGAAAGCATATAACTTTTCTGGCAACTCATTCTAGTTACCAACGCCTAGAAACCTGTTTTGGGGTATTTTTTTTATATTTGCCTATATCATACTTGCTACAGTTCCCCTTACGTTTACAGAGTGTTAAATGTAGTGCCTCACCAAACTATGTGCGTGTGTGTGTGTGTGTGTGTATATATAAACACTTCATATACTTAAAGATAATTACTGATTTAGCCCTCAGCCTTTCTCTTCATACTCAACCATCCTAATTCCTTTAATATTTCCTCAAGAGTCTATTTTCCAGTTTTTTTCTGATATTCTGTGAACTTTCTGCACATTTGCCAAATCTTCCAAACAGCAGAACTTAGTATATCCTGAAAGCAGATGTAACATGAAAGAAAAGATTAATTTTGGGGAAAGCTAAAAATGTGCCCCCATAGAAGAGGATCAAAAAGGAATCAATAGTACGGAGTATGCAGTGGGAACTATTGGAATTAGTTAAATATTTACCTAATCATTCTTAATACATGTGGCAAGGCTAAAAGAAATACACCATGGAAAATGAGATACTACAGAGCTTTTGTGTTTCCTTCTTTTTTTAAAACCTATTACCAAAGTCCTCTAAGAAGAATCTAATAATAAATTATTAGATTTGCTCTAAAAGAATAGTTTTTAAGTTGCCTTAACACTCTCCAAAGTGTTTTGCTAAGCTGATGAGGGAGATTTTTACCTGAATGGCACTTCTTCCTGTGGAACGTCCACATAGTAACGAATAAAAAATCTCTCAGAATCTTCTCGTTCACCGTCGGTAACAACACTGCCATTAAGTTTGGAAACTGATGGCAACCTATAAGTTAAAACCAAAATAAAGACATTTTAAGATACTAAAAATGTTTAGCTTTAGAAAGAAAATAACTGGTTTGACACTCAGTCTTACTCTTTTGAAAGGACACAACAGATGTAGTTCTGTTCATGTGCAACTACTGACATGAACTGAAAGTGGTGTAAAATGAAAGAACCAAAAAAATCTAGTTTAATTTTTAGAAATGACATTGACCTTTCATAATTATACCTCACTTTCAAAATAAGACTTTAGCACCTAGTTAAACAAATATAATACAAACCCCATATACAATTTTAAATTCTTTAGGAGCCACATTTTTAGAAATAAAAATAAAACAGGTAAAATTAATTTCGATAGTATATTTTCTTTAACCCAATATATCCAGAATATAATCATTTCAACATGGAATCAATATTAAAAATAATAAATGAGCTATTTTACATTTTTTTATTTATATAAAGCATTTGAAATCTCATATCTATTTTACCCTTACAGCACATTTCATTTCAGATAAGACATATTTTAAGTACTCAGAGCCACACATAGCTAGTGGCTACCATATAAAACAGCACAGATCTAGACAGTAGTCAGTACAATTGGGTTATATAATTCAGGAATTAACTTCTTATATTTGCAAAAGAATTGTGTAAAGAAAATAAAGTACAAGGACTACAGCAAGATTTCTTTTCTTAAAAGTATGTTGACGTTTATTTCTGCAGAGAGATATTAATATTTATGTTAACAACTGCAAAGCAGTAAACATTCGCTAGGCATTAGCTGGTTACAAAGATCAATAATACCCTGTTAAAGAACCACTATACTTTAGGTAACCTGAAAGCCTACTGTTCCCCTTTCAAAACCACTATGTAGAGCACAGAAAGAGAACAAAGCATAGATCTATGGCCCTTGCATTTTAGCCAAAATCTTATTTCTTCTAAAAGTTCATACAAAAATAAACACTCATGGAAAATTCCTATGACTTTGTGCAAGCAGAGGCTGAGACACAAAAGGCAAGGAGAGTCAAAGGAACAAGATGGCAATAATGGTAGTCATACTTAAGCCAATCTACATTCAAGAAGAAAATAGGCTGCTCTCTTAGGTTTTACACTAATGAAATAGCCCAATTTTCAGGTTTTTACATTTTAAATGATCAATATGATAACAGAGAAAATAAAGACAACTACAATAAAAATTATTCCATCGTATTAGGTCATTAAATATGAAATGTCCAATTTCGAATTGAAAGTGTAGTTTATTATATCTCAAACAAGAAGCAGTACGATTTGATCAAAGTATGCACCTAAACTATCGACACAGTTTTGGCATCTTAACAATAGTTTGTTTGTGCCAGCAGCGAAGAAGCATGGAGAGCAAGTGGCGATGAAATTGTGAAAGGCGTTTTTCATGCGTGAATATTTTTCTGTGAAAGAAGTGGTCCAAAGTCTGGAATAAGTGGTAGTCAGTTGGTGCAAGGTCTGGTAAATACGGTGGATGACAGAGAGTTTCCAAGTCCAGCCTCTGTAATTTGAGCAGCGTTGTTTGTGTGACATGTGGTTGAGCATTATCTTGCAAGAGGATTGGCCTGTCTCTGTTGACCAGTCTCGGCTGCTTAAGTGCAAGCATCCTCATCATTTTTTCCCAGTTGGTTATAGTAGATATCCCCTGTAATCTATTGACCAGGTTTCATGAAGCTGTAGTGAATAACAGTAGCGCTGAACCACCAGACACCGTTAGCTTTTTTTGATGAATATTTGGTTTATTGTGTTTCAGCACTTCATCTTTATTCAACCGTTGTGCTGAACACTTGTGATCGTAGAATCTCTTTTTCATCACACGTAACAATATGGCATAGAAATGGTTTGCCTTTATGTTGTGACAGCAAAAAAGGCAAGCTTCAAGATGATTTCTTTTCTAACATTCATTTAATTTATGTGGACCCCATCTATCTAGCTTCTTTACCTTGCCAATTTGTTTCAAACGGTCCAATAGTGGTGGAATAGTAACGTCAAACCTTGCTGTTAATTCACGCGTAGGTTGAGATGGATTCGCTTCCACTACAGCTTTCGGCTCATCATTATCCATCTTGGCCTCAGGTCATCCACGTGGCTCATTTTCAAGATTAAAATCACCAGAACGGAACTTCTCAAACCATCGATGTACCGTGCATTCATTAGCCATATCCTTCCCAAACACTTCATTGATATTTCGAGTTGTCTGCACTGCACGGGTTCCATGACAGAACTCATATTCAAAAATAATACAAATTTTTTACTTATCCGTGTTTTCACAAAAATTGCTCTAAAAAAATGTGAAAGGTAATCATAAGCCAAAACATGAGTCTGAAAGAAGGAGGATGTACTTTCACAATAAAAAACAAAACAAGAACTGTCAAACTTAGTACTTAAGGAAATCGGACATTTCATACTTAATAACCTAAATACACACTTTTACTTTGTGACCCCAAACAGGACTTCGCATATTCTAAGTCTTAAAAAGCATAAAAATAGAATAGATTTGTGAGGAAATATTTCAGAGGTCTCAGCAGCCCAATTATATTTCCATTTTCCTCATACCGCTCGCATTCCTTTTCATCCAGGATTTGGAGCTACAGAAGCAGCTCCTTCAAGCACAGTCTGCTCAAGAGATGGATAAACTCATAGTCCACTCCCCCTAAATAGTGTATTATCCCTTTAATGAAACATTAAGGCCCCATGAAAAGAATGCAACAGAATCAGGACAACAGACCTGGCTATTACCAATTTCCTTCGCTCCTCAGTGGTATATGGCTGCAGAAGAGGAATTCCTAACAATCTCACTTCTTCAAGCTTGGGAAATGAATTTAGTTTATCAATGTCTTCCCAGGACTGCAAACCTAATTTGAGAAATATCTTGTAAGTAAATCCAGAAAAGCACACAAATAAGAACACAGCAAAAAATTACTTCAATTAATAATTTTTGAAATGTTAAAATGACCATAATCTAGAGAGCCTAAAATTTTTATCCAAGGAAAGAGCAGAATACAGTTAAACACTGTAACAATTTCTTCGCATCCTCTCCCATCTCCTATCCCAGAGTCCAGGTGAGAGTCTTACTCTCCAACAGCCTCTCATTTACTGATTCTCTATAAAAACGGCTTATAAAGGGGGTAACTGGTGGTTTCAATAAGCAACATGTATGCTATGACTACAAAATAAAAAAGGGCGATGTGACCAATTCATTTCATTCAAACAGGGACTCATGGAATGTAATTATTATCAGAGTTGATACTGTCACACTCAAATTTTTACCTGACAAATTCTAGAATGAGGCAAGGTTAATAGAACCAGAAACTAAATACGGTCATCCCTTGGTATCTGTGGAGGATTGGTTCCAGGACCTCTGCAGATACGAAAATCCACAGACACTCGAGTCCCTTATATAAAATATATACATTCTCCTGTATACTTTAAATCATCTCTAGATTACTTATAATACCTAATACGATATATATGCTATGTAAATAGTTGGTATACTGTATTGTTTAGGAAATAATGACAAGAAAAAAAAGTCTTTACGTGGTCAGTACTGACAGACACAACCATCCTTTTTTTCCTAAACGTTTTTGATCCACAGTTGGTTGAACCACAAATGTGGAACCCAGGGATATGGAGGGCCAACTGTATTATCATTTTCATACTGTCCTCATTTTGGTGACAGAGGAGACAGATCCAAAATTAAAAACAAACAAAAACAGAAAACCTAAATCATTGGGTAAGGAGAATATTCAACAAATTAAGATTTTTAGTCCTAAAATGAAACTCTCCGCATGGCTGTAAGCAATACTCTACTTCTAACTCAGGTAGGACTTCCAAGTAAGAAAAATATTCCTATAATAATGAAGCTGGACAATTTTGTAACACATTGAATCCATTTCAGAGAGCGATGTGGTCCCACCTATTTCTATCAACCTTCAGCAATGGTAAAGGCAGAGGAGCAATTTATGAGGACTCCGGTGCATAAACATCCTAAGTCACAACCATCCTCTTCCCTTACAATGGCATTTCCATCTAGGAGGAAGAACAGTTAGCTCAAGGGGTGTCAAGTTGTGAAATAAACAGCATCCTTATGCAAAATATTGGTTTTTAAAATTTATTCCCACCCTTATAACCCTCTATGATGAATGAAACTAAGCTTATGTTTTTTCAGTTGCAGGTTATTTTTAATTACGTAGTTGTTTTAAGAAAAAGGCTGAAAGATAATGTCAAGTATGAGAAGAAAAGTCACAGATTGGGACAATGTATTTGCAAAAGACACATCCAATAAAGTACTGTTATCTAAAATATACAAAGAACTCTTAAAACTCAACAATAAGAAAAAAACAACCCAACTAGAAAGTGGGCCAAAGATCTGAAGACACCTCACCAAGGAAGACAAGTAGGCATATGAAAAGATGCTCAACATCATTGTCATTAGGGAATTACAAATTAAACAATGAGACACCACAATATACCTATTAGAGTGGCCAAAATCCAAAACACTGACAATAGCAAATGCTGGAGAGGATGCAGAGCAAGAGGAACTCTCACATGTTGCCAACAGGAACACAAAATGGTACGGCCACTTTGGAAAACAGTCTGGCAGTTTCTTACAAAACAAAACACAGTCTTACCACATGATCTAGCAATTGCACTCCTTGTTATTTACCCAAATGTACCAAAAATTTATGTCCGCACAAAAACCTGCACATAGATGTTTATATCAGCTTTATTCATAACTGTCCAAACTTGGAAGCAACCAAGATGTCTTTAAGTAGGTGACTGGATAAAATAAACTGTGGTACATCCAGAAAAAGGAATATTATTCAGCACTAAAAAGAAACAGCTTTCAAGCCATGAAAAGACATGGAGGACTTAAGTGCATACAACTAAGTGAAGGAAGCCAATGTGGAAAGGATACACACTGTATGATTCCAACTAGTTGACATTCTGGAAAAGGCAATACTATGGAGACAGTAAAAGGAGCAGTGGTTGCCAGAATTAGGGGGGGATGAATAAAGGGAGCACAGAGGATTTTAGGGCAGTGAAACTATTCTGAACAATACTCAATGGTGGATACATGTCATTACACATTAGTCAAAATCCACGGAATGTACAAAACCAAGAGTAAACACTAAGGTAAACTCTGGACTTCGAGTGTGTTGACATAGGTGTAATGATTGAAGTAGTACAAACATACCATATTTGTGTGGGATGTTGATAGTGGGGGAGACAGATTGTATATATATGGGGAGGGGGGTATATGGAAACTCTGTGTATTTTCTGTTCAATGTTGCTATAAACCTAAAATTCCTCTAAAAAATAAAGTTCTTTTAATTAAAAGAGAAAGAAATAAGCTAAATATGTTCATTCCTGTGATACACAGGATCAGATAGCAATAAACTGACAATAAATTATACAGAGATAAAAGAAAAGTGAGCATTTGAAAAGGCATAGCAGGTTGGGATTGCTTAAACTAAGCCTGGACAAAATGGTCTCATCTGTAATTCTTTGTACTCTTTTTACTCTGCCTTTTATTATCCCATTCATCAATTTCATTTCATTCTTTTCATAGCATGACCCTTTTAATGTATAAGATATAAATTGTTAATATAATGCGATGCCACTTAATATTTAACAGAGCGTTTATGAAAATGAATGCCTTAAATTTAGCCAATCAATAGGCATCTGCATGTCATGTTGAAAATTCATCCTATAAAAAGATAGAGCTACGACTGAAAGAAATATACTTTCATTATATTTCATGAACAAGCTCAGATCAATCTGAATATAGAATGAGAACGAGCCTGAACCTCACCTGACTTGTGGAGGCTGATGGATCGCAGATTAGGAAACAACCTGGCCAATGAATCATCAGGCTCCTCGATAGCATTCAAATGATTGTTGGCCAGGACGAGGGTGTCCAGTGAAGGAAACATAACTCCTAACTTCCGTATTTCAGTCCAGTCTTGGAGGTTATTGTCTGTTATATGTAGAAGCTTAAGAGAATGACAGCAAATAGAAGGACAAGACACTGTTTCATAGTCATTAAGGCACAGGAAGAGCTCCTCCAAACTGCAGAGAAAAAAGCAAATATTTCATTGTTTTAAGCAGTTTAGTTTCTACTTTATACCTATTTTCATTCATTCAATAAATAAATAATAAATAAGTGCCTATTAGATGTGAAATTCTGCTAGGTATCATAGAAAAAATATAAAGATGTCTTCCTGAAGTTAAAAATACACCTGGGAAGACAAAATCCAAAGTACATGAAACAGCAGAGAATGATATAAGGTAAGTACTAAATTAATTCTGTGCTTAAATAATTAAGTCCTAAATTAAGCAGTACTGACTATAAGTATAATAGTAGTTCATACAGGAATGAAATTGAAATTGTAGTTGGAATAATGAGGAAAGGATGCAAGGCCCTGAAGAAGGGGTGGACTTGCATAAGTTGAGAGGAGATAAAAGAAAATTCCAGAAACAACATGAACAGATGTTTAGACCTAGAAATTATAACTATCACTTGTTGAATCCCTACCCTGTATCAGGCGCATTGTAGATTTTACTCTTATTTCTGCAAAGTAATACAATTATGCCCATTTTACAGACAAGGCAACAGCTCAAAGAAATTAAGTACCTCATCAAATGTCATATGGTTAGTACATGGAACTGGTATTTAAAAGCTCATTCTACACCATGCGGGATGTTGCATGCAGTGAGGAAAACAGTTTCATTAGAGTGGGAATGAGAAATTAAGATGGAACGAGATAAGATTCTTAAGGGGTTTGAAAATTTTCATATTTAGACAGTCAAAGAAACTACAGCTTCATATATTTCTTTAAACTACTTTCTTTGCACACTTAGGTGCATATACAAAGATAGGTATCAACAAAACATAATAAAATATTTCTAAACTGATGAAAGTATAATTTCTTTCTCAAATTATTGAAAAGAATACCAGGTCCATTTTCCCATCAGGCCAGCTAGGCATTTAATCATCTGAATGTTAACATGTTTTAGAGATACTATGATTTTTTTCCTCCCAAAGAAAGGGGCTGAGGCTAAATTCTTATATCAGGTAAACAGAAGATTAAAATGGAGTAAAGCTGAATTGATCTAGAAGTGATAAGTGCTTCTCAGGGGTATTTTTTAGCCCAAGGATGACATATCCTATATCTTGGTGCTACTCAACACTGAACACGTATTCCACTGGAAATGCTACTAGATTACCCTCACACCCTCATTCTAATGACTTCATTTTTCTAATCTCCTCTCCACTTAATCTGCAGTTCTAGTATTTCCGAGATGGGAGATCAGCAGCAATCCTAGGTACTAACACAGATGGCAACAAAGCTCCCTCGCCCTCATGCTGTCTGGGCTTACTCTGGTAACTCCTGCAGTATCGTGTGGACTGTCTCCCAGGAAGCTTTGCTGTTGTTGAGGACAAGTTTGCGAACCCCAGAGAAGGACCCAGCACATGTTCTTTCTAAAACCGACAAATTCAGAGGGTTGGAACTCAGGTTTAGAAACTCCAACTGGGGAACATTTGACACAATTTTACTGACCTAGGGAGAAAAAAAGAAAAGTGTTATCAGGCAGTAGTCACAGCTTTTAAACAGCAATCATGCTCAAGAAAGCCTAAGTGAGTAGGTCTCCAGGCAAAGGGCCATTTACATTAGGGCATACGTGATTTCAACAAATCTTGGCAAAGAATTTAATCTTTCCATGAAATAGTGGCATAACTGACTGGTACATAACATAACTTACGGTACAAAAGAAAAATTTCCTATGTCACGTTTAGCAAGGTTTCTGATTCTGCCCTATGTGATGTCCTCATTGAAAAACGGAGAAAAGATAGTTTAGATGACACTTTAAGCTTTACATTTTTAAAGAGCTGAGATTGGGTCACGTAGTTCTCTTTGAACATCTCCTTCCTCTCATTTTCAGCCTAATTAAAGGTTTGTTAAAAACCACCTGGTAACAATTCATGTGTTCAAAATTGATGGAATAGTCACAGTAACTCAGAAAATAGTTTCGGTTTGGTTTAAAAATGTACCAAACTTTAAAATATATTTACTCAAAACCAAAAAGCATCCAAAACTTACAATGAAAGGGAAAACATCATCAATTTAACATTTAGCTAGCAACCTGGTAGACAAAAAGGAAAAAAAGGGAAATGAGCATTATTGACCACAAGTATTTGCTCTATATAGTACTAGTTTCTTTGACATAACTTATTCCATTAAATTTTAAAAACAATTTGCAAGATAAATAATATAATATCACTTTCATTTTAATAAATGAGGAAGCCGAGGCTCAGAGATATTAAATAATTTGACTAAGGTTTCACAGTCACAATAGCCAAATCAGAGATTTAAAAATCAGAGCCATTGTTCTTTCCAATATAGCACAACTAGTACATCATAAATATAACCAGAAAAAAATGAATAAAGATAACTGAAGAATATTTGGCTCACTCTGTGAGAAGGACTAACTTAAACAAGTATGCGATAAATGCTAGATGTCCGGTAAATGTATCAAGCATCAAACAGTCAGGCAATGTGGTAACTAAACTTACGCAAAAGGAAGTAGAAAAGAGCAGTTAGGATTAGTATTAGAGTCGGAAAACCTGGGTTCAAACCAGGTTCCAACACTTCTGAGCTGAGCAGTTTCAGACAAGTTACTTAACCTTTCCAAATCTCAGTTTCCTCATTTATAAAATAGGGAAAATAGTACCATCTATTTTACAGGACTGTTGACAGGATTAAATGAGATACATGTGTAATACATTCAGCACAGCAATTGGCACTTTTGAAACTTGTTTTGATAGCATGTAAATTACCCCAATAGCATGTAAACTTTATGAAAGGAAGAACAGTACTCACCTAGTTCACTACTGTATAGTGGGCACTCAACATTTACTAACTACCTTAATGGCACAAAATCATTTAATAAATGTAACTATTACTAACATTATAAGTATAGTACAAACCAATATTATCAACCCTGGCTATCCATCAGAATCATTGGTAGAATTTTAAAAATATATTGATTCCCAGGTTCCAACATAACTGTTGAGTCAGAAGCTTCACAGGTGGGACAAGCTTCAGGGTTAGGACCTGGATAGCTTTCTTTGCAGAGCTCCAGAGGTAATGCCAAGAGGGTATCGAGGGGGGACAACCATCAGTAGAAAGAAAAAGTAATTCGTACTTTACATCAGATCTACCACAGACATTCAGTTCAGGAGTTCTACAATCAGTGAGAAGTAGATTAATTCCAAGAAGGTTCAGAGGAATATGGCAGAGGGAAAGGCCCTTACATTCACTATTTCACCTACTCCACACACTAACTCTTTGAAGTGGGTACCACTTTTATCCTCATTTTACAAATGAAGAAATGAGCTACCTTTTAGAGAAAATACACTAGGCTTCTATGTAAAGTGTAAGGAATTTATATCAATCTGCACATATTCTCTTATTTGATCCCTTCTGTGATCGAATGGTATCAAACATTTGTATAATACATGGTTAGAATTTGAAGTTTAATCTGTGACCAAAACACAGCTAACCAGTTCATGCAGGGACCAACTCTGTAACTGCATTCTATGATTTGAACACTAATGATATGAAGAACTTTCACATAGAAGATGATGATCAGCTATACTCAACCTCTTTTGGGGGGACAAAAAGAGAGAGGAATTGTGCTCCAACTAAAGCATGATGAGTAACTGTTAACTATAGTACAACTCCAGTTAAATAAAAACAAAACATAAACCCTTCGCTAACCACCACCTCCCATAATAAAGACGTAAATACTTAAAAATGCGTAATTTCGGGGTTTTAACGCAATTTCTAGGAGATTTCCCAAGGCTAGCAGACACATGATGTAATCGTCATGGTCTGCATCCATCAATGAGAATAAAAATTTAGAATAATTACTCAATTAGCCCTGGAATATACCAAAAGATAAAATTGGACTAGAATCTAATTTAAGCAGGAAAAATAATAAATGTTAGAAAGAAATAAATATTTTCTTTAAAGGGGTGAAATAAAAAAGGTTTTGTGGGTAACTTCAAACTAATGATAAGATTCAGGAAAATATAATATTCACTACACAGATAAATTTACTTATAATGTAAAAATTTCCCAATAGCAAAGGCTCACAAACATTCTGTGAATTTCTGGGGCAGTATACTGACTTCCCTTTTTAAAATTCTAAAAATAAAAAGACTCCTCCATCTGGAATGAGTTAAGTATGCTCATGTGCAGAAACATGGAGATGAACTGAGATCACCTTTTAGGTCTCCACAATTCTATGATTTAATAGAGGACCCTCCACTCAGGTGTCTAAAAAGGAAGAAACTGAAGATTTAAGAAAAACGGGGAAAGGGTTTTAAGATAACAATCTATAATTTATACTCAGCTATTCTCTGCCTCACCTGAGTGGCTAATTCCTCCCTCCTCTCAACTACTTGGTTTAATTTCTTTTACAAAATGGTTTTGATAAGGAAGGGAGAAAAAAGAAGATACCTTGGGAAAGGTCAGACAAAAATCTGTTCAGCCAAAAATTCAAGTCAAAAGCTAAAAAATGCATTATTTTTATACATAGGTGCCCAATCTGGAAGGGTGGAGACAAGTCTTCATCTCCCCCAAAAGTATTACATTTCCCACCCATATTTATCTTAGTCTTGGATATATAGCAGCCAATTGTTTAAACTACAAGTTACTCAACCTATAACATTAGTGACCATTCAAAAAATTAATAGAACATTTATATTATTTTGTTCCACATTGTTTCACTACTGGCTGACATAAACTTAGTTAATGGCTAGGGACAAATGACCTTTTTGGCAATCAGAAATATGGGTTGTAATGGGGTTCAAATGTAATGTCTTAAAATTAGTAACCTATGAGGCATTTGTAGCCTGGCAAAGAGTTTAATCAATTGTAAAAAAAAAAAAAAAATCTATATTCTTTTGCTGTCAGTATTTCTCCCACCTCCATGTGTTCTGATATATGCTCTAGAAGATAACTAAGGATAAGGAGGAAATATAAAGGAATGATGAAAACAAAAATAAATTGGAAATGGAAACCTGAAATGTGAAGCAGCAAATGTTTACTTGAAAACAGACTATTGAGCACAGACAGGAATATACAAACTGAGATCAAACATATGACAAATAAATATGTGACCTTCTGGCTATATGTCAATGCGGTCTGAGAAATATTTAATACAGGCTTTCGTCTAAGCAGAGAAAAAGCTCCATTACCTAGTGCAAACTCTGTGTACTGAGGCATATTCCACACATCTTCCTTCGAAGGTAGCAACCACATCACTATTAAACTGTTCCCACCAGTTAGCAAAAACTTATGGACACTGTCAAAGCACAAAATGTTTTTGAAATTTTATATTCCAAAGAAACAAATTTAGGGGATTGAGTATGTATACATAGGAGCTCAACTGATTCACAAGAAGATTTGGTCTAACCTGTCATTCATGCAGGCCACAAATCTCACCAGAGGTTCAGCAGCAGGACTGTTAGGAGAATTGTGGAGGAGAAAGAAGATAAATGGGGTAGTTCTTTTTGCCATTTGTGCAGTGTGGAGAGAGCATGCATGGCAATTAAGTATCTCAAAAGGACCAAGAAGGCATGGACTGTAATTTGTTGAACAGTGAACTAGCTGTTCAGATAAGTAAATAAATAAATAATGTACAAATAGAAGTTATTTCTTAGAACAGCCCTCTAAATCTGCATATATTAATAAATCACTTAGAAATCAGATGACATGCATCTCAAAGAATTTTGGGAAAAGTTCTAATAAAAATAGGAATATAACCAAGAGTACAGTTACCAGATTAAACAAGACTATGAAACAGATAAATGTAAGAAAAGCTGAACAAAACTAGGTTATAGACAGATTTTTCTTAAACAACAAAGTTGTCTTAGAATTTGTATAGCATTCAATATCTACCAGGTGTTTCAATGATTAATTTTATCAGTAATCCTATCTTATGGATTAGCAAACTAAAGCACTGAAGGATTAAGTGAATTTCTTAAGATTACATGAAAAGTTGGAGGAAGTGGTCTTGATCAATCCTTAGATATAATCATTTATTCATTAACATACTCGACAAACATTTGACCACCTAGTATGCTGGGCGCTGATGATAAAAAAGACAAAAATCACCACTTTGAATAAGCTCACAGTCTAGTAGAAAAACTGCCAAGTAACCAAGTAATTACACTACACTGTGATAAATCTTTTCATAGCAGCATAGTGCAGGTGCCCTGGGATAATCTAAATCTGACTGAGTGAGAGCCAGGGAAAATTTCTCAGAGCAATAGCAACTTTGGCCAAGTCCTCAAGGAAAAATAGGAAGTGGCCAGGTAAACAAGAGAGGAAAGAGCAATGGGTTCAGAATGAATAAAAGCAAGGAAGCTTTTCATGTCAACAGTTTATCACGAGCTGCAAGTAAAAGTACATGGCTAAAGATGGAGATAAAGTTCCAGAAATAGCAAAGGGCCATAGGACTAAAGAGTTCAGACCTTAGCTGTTAGGCAATGAAAAGCAACTGAAGGACTTCATGCCAGAGAGTGTCATAACCATGTTTCATTTATTAACAGGAGTCTGTGGTTGCTCTGTGGAAGACAGCTTAAAGGAAAGAGGATAAAGCCAGATCCAGGGAAACCCATTAGGAAACTTATCCAACAGCCAAAGCAAAAAATAAGAGCATAAATTAAGGCAGGAGAATAAAGTAGGAAGAACTACTTTTCCCTTATTCTTCAGGGGAGCTTCTATCAGGTCATGTTATAATCAGGTAGGTAATGTTACATATAATGAAAGAATGTTGTAACACTGTTATTCGTATACTTGGAGTTACTCTGACATCAAAAGACATCAGTTATATCAACCGACCAAAGGGACATGATAATATAAGAAAAGTTCTAAAATATTTGGGATAAATTTCAGTAACAAGAATATTTTTACAATCTTAGTTTCAAGCTCTAGCAACTTTACATCAATTTATAGTAATAAATATTGAAGCAGAAGTAGAGAATGAGCATGGGTATGTAAACTAGTGAAACAACAGAGAATTTAATGCGTTGTTAGCAGTCCAAACCTCTGTAGACTCATTAACCTCTTGAAACCTGGAATAAAGTTCCTCAGCACTTTTCACATCGATGAAAAACAAATTAGCAGTAACAAAGCTAATTGAAAAATCACCACAAATACAGTTGATGCAGTCAGTTATTTATCTTGAGACAGACAGACAAGAATCTCAAGTGTGAACAGAATTCAGCAGAATACATACCAACATAAACAAGGATACAATGGTTATTGCTGCCTTTTACCAAAACATAGCAATATAAAAACTCTACCTCATGCCAGTCTTCTAGTTTGTTGTCAGAAAGATCTAGTTCCGACACGTGTGCGCAGAAGGCAGCAATTTCTTTTTCATCTCCTGCACAGGTTAT
>RJWJ010025663.1:0-23702 GCA_004363605.1 Indri indri | reverse complement strand
CCTTTCCCTGGATTTTGTATGCAGTCTTCACTCCTTGATTACAAAAGCACTAAATATTTTTGTCTAAATAAGAGAAAGGAGGAAGAAAAGTTTCAAGACTCTAAAAAATAAGTTAAGATTATTTAATTTGTGGTTACCCCTAAGCAACTGACAGAAGCAAATAATAGTTTTCCTGGGATATATATCATGACATAATAGGCTTCAAATTATTCCTACCAGCAACTGTTCAAACATGAGGTCAGGCAAAGTATCTAACTGTATACAAAGGGAAGTAAAATAGTATGATGGAATAAGCAAAGGAAAAAAAAAAACAAAACAGAAAGTGACCCAGAGGACTCTGTTATTAAAAAAAAATTAAAAAACATTTTAAATATAAATGGTTGAGATATATCAATTTAAAAATATTTTTAGAGTGTATGGAAATGGAAAAACAAACTATATGCTGTCTTCAAAAATGTCTCTTTAATTATAGATGCACAGGGAGTTTAAAAGCAAAAAGAGGTACAACAGGAAAACACTAATCGAAAGAAAACTTGAGAGGCCATGTTAATAACACACAAATTATATTTCAGTGCAAGAGACATTTTTGGGGGTGACAAAATATATTTTATAATTTAAAAAAGGGTGAACTCATCAAGAGGGTATTAAGAGGATAAGACAATGCTAAATGTGGATATATTTTAACAGAAAATCAAAAAGCATGAAGAAAAAAATGATAGAAACACAGGAAAATTAATTAAACTAAAATCATGTGTGGAGATTTCAGCATTCTTCCCTCAGGTCTTTTTCAAAAAGTTCATAGAAAAGCATTAAGTGTATAAAAGACTTGAACAACACTATCAAGCAACTTGACCTAATTAACATTTATAGAACACTCCTCCATCCAAAAAACAAAATCCATATGCTTTTACAGTGCACATAAATAATTATCATGCTAGACTATATTCTCAGACATGTCCAAATAAATTTAAGAGAACTGAAATTGCATAAAGTAGGGTTTCCTTCCAAATATGAAATTAAATTAAAAATCAATAACTGATGATATCTGAAAATGCCCAAATATTTGGAAATTAAAAATGCTGCTTCTAAATAATTCGTGGGACAGTATAGAAATCCTAATAAATATTAGAAAATATACTGGACTAAATTAAGGAAACATAAAACATGTCAAAATTTCTGGGACACAGCTGAAGAGAAAAATTTATAGTATTAATGTTTATATTAGAAACAGAATAAACTCTGACATCAAAGATTAAGAAAATCACAGAGAAAAGAAAAAGTGGGGAAAGCATCACAAATTTTATTTTGATAGTAAATAAAATTCATTTTATATTAAGGAACAAAAATAAGTTTAGAGGATCATATATGCAGATAACATATTCTGTTAAAAGTGTGTATTTTACATTTTAGAACAAAATATTTCATTTCTACATTAAGAATCGATCTCACATTTTTTTCTTATAATATGAGCATATAGGTGGTGTGTCAAATACTAAGCAAAATATATGCATGCTACATGAGTTAACTAATTTGAATTACTATAAAGTTCATATTCACAAAATCAGGTTGTTATATTTATAAAAAATGAAATACATATAATATCCCTGAATGCTTAGCATATTTATGAAAGACAACTTCTCATTTCTAGGTTTTCATCTGTTCACTCTAGCCATTTTTCAGTCACTTTCCATTTAAACTTATACCTTTTTGTAAGTTACTCTCATTCTAAGGATCACATGTTATTTCAAATCCTGCTTGCAAACATCTGGGGTTGCTAAAATAACTGGTCCGTATGACCATGAAGGGAGAATGTAGTTGGCTTTATGGTATGGACTGGGATTTTCTGCTTTGAGGATCAATGATTGAATTCAAGTGCATCTGCCTGGAATTTGGAATCCCTCAAAAATTCACCCTATCTTATTATGGTTTTGATTTTCATTTCCCTGATGACTAGAGATGTTGAGCACATTTTTATAAGTTTGCTGGCCATTATTCCGTCTTTTTTTTGCAAAGTTTCTATTCATGTCCTTGCCCACTTTTTAATGGTATTGTTTGATTTTTTTCTTGTTAATTTTCTTAAGTTCTATAGAGATTCCTGTTATCCACCCTTTACCTGATGTGTACCATGCAAATACTTTTGGGGATGGGCACACTTGTAGTTCTTGCTTGGGCAATGCAAAGGCAATATATATGTAACCAAAATATTTGTAGCCCCATAATATTCTGAAATTTAAGAAAAGAGAATAAATACATGAATTGCAAAAAAAAAAAAAAAAAAAAAAAAGCACACTATCATATCCTCCTACATGCTTCCCCGGTGCTATGGTCAGAATGTTTGCGTCCCTGCCCCCAAATACATGTCGAAACGTAATCCTCATTGTGTTGGTATTAAGAGGTGGGTCCTTTGGGAGATGATCAGGTCATGAGGGCTCCACCCTCATGAATGGCGTTGGTGCCTTTAATAAAAGGGGCCTTTATAAAGCTTGTCAGTCCATTCTGCCCTGTGCAGACACATAGACTAAGCCATCTATGAGTTAAAGGCCATCACCAGAGACCGAGTTTGCTGGTGCCTTGATTGTGGACTTCCCTGCCTCTGGAACTATGAGCAATAAATTTCTGTTACTTATAAATTTCCCAGTATTTAGTTATAGCAGCCTGAAGCAACTAAGACACCCTGCTAAGCTCCACCTGGGCACCATTATTTTTTTCATTTTCAAGTTTTAAGTTCTGTTTTAAGAAAACAAGATAGTTGGGCAGGGAGGCAGTGGGAGTATAGCTGTAATTGCCATGCAATAAAATTCCTATTTTACATATTTAAAGAATGAATGAAAAGAGATCCAGAGACTTAATAAAAATGGAACCTTTGCAGGATAAATTCCCCTATTCAACTAAAGTATATAAGATATTGAAGTTTTAACCATCCCCTAAAGTCTTACGATTGTATTTTAAGCTCTTTTCTTCATCTTGAAAATTTTAAACCATTTTCTTTATTGTTTTAAATAAATTACAGATATTTTTAGCGCATGTTGTCAAAAATTAGAATGAGAAAAATATAAGTAAAATATCCCTCTCTCTTGTGTATTTTTAGATATACATCAAATAATAAATAGTATTCTGTATGCTTTTGAAGTGCTCTTTCTCATTTTGTCTGGCACACTCTTGACAACACGCAAAATTGGCCACCCAGCTAATATTTATATATCTGTCAATACACTGGGGGGCACTTAGCAATCTTCTCACTATCACTCAGTCATCACAAGAAACTCAGAAGTGACCTCTACTTCCTAACTGGAGTATGTTATTTCTGTCACTCTGTCTATGACTGATGCCATTGATTACTGGTAACCAGAAAATACTTGAAAGAGAGGAAAACAAAGGAAATAAACTTTCACATGTTCAGAACATAATGCAAGACTTCTCCATTTAGGTACCTCTAAACATGAAGTGTATTTTCTTTAGGTTATCTTCCTCTTAACAGAAGCTTATATTAAAGTATGAATCAGAGCAAAAGAGAACCCCCAAATTCCACCATTGCTAAAAACACCATTTAAAGCCAGTATGACCAAACAGAAGAATCTAATTTACATCTCCTTTCACATATTTTGTCACCCACCTTGAAAACGTGTTCAAAAACTGAAAAAAAAAAAACAACAAAAAACAAAACAAAACTAAACTAAAAATGAGACAGCAACTATTCAGACACAAATAATAACTTAAAATATCCAAAACACACTAAAATGGAGTTATTACATCTGAGAATAAGTTGTAAGATCAGGTAATGAAAAATACAACCTATTAAGCCAAAATTTTGTCAGAAATGGAATTCCTCAATCTAAAAAAAAAAACAAAACAAAAATTGGCTTGTCTTTTATTTTTCATTTTATAAAAGGCCAAAACTTTGAATTATAATTTAAAAACAATTACAATTAGTGCAAAACATGCTCAGATAAAATATATTCAAGCCGGTTGGGCATGGTGATTCACACCTGTAATCCCACCACTTTGGGAGGTGGAGGTGGGACGATAGATTGAGTCCACGAGTTTGAACCAGCCTGGGCAATACAGTGATATGTATATATGTATATTTTTCCCCCCAAGCAAATACAGTGGAATTTTGTGTCATGATTAAATTGCTGGAAGGATAGATACAGTTTTCTATATCTGATAAAACATAGCTCATTGTACTTACTGCACTTGTTTATAATAAATGAATTATAGCTCTTGTTTCTTCTTGACAGTGATTTGGTAAATTGTGGTCAGTTGTTTTCCAACCTTTTATTTGCCTTCAGTTTATTTTTTTCTTAATTCTTCATACACAAAGAATATATCCATTTATTTTTATCCATTATGTTTTCTTTTTTGTTTTTTATTTTTTATTTCAGCATATTCTGGATTTTCCATTGTATTATATCCTTTGAGTTTTTCTTCTTGCTGTATTACATTCTCTAGTTATTTTCTCTAAGGTCTATGTGGGTGATAGATTTCTGAGTCCTTATATGTCTGAAAATTTATGAATTTAAATATCTGTAGAAGGCTCATTCAAATATTTGTCCTTAAAATGATTTCTTTGTGAAATTGTCACTGCTAGGAAACATCTGGTATCAATTTTATACTTCTTTCCCTGTGCAACATTTAATACTTTTTTCTTTGGTGCTCGTTTGGACTGGCTCTTTTTTTTTTTTTTTTTGAAACAGAGTCTTGTTCTGTGCCCGGGCTAGAGTGCCGTGGCATCAGGCTAGCTCACAGCAACCTCAAACTCCTGGGCTCAAGCAATCCTTCTGCCTCAGCCTTAATTAAAGCTGTGGAAAATATAATTTATATTAACTTTAATGTTAACAAATAAATAAAGACATTCTGATGTTTATTAAATAACTTTGTATTTTGTGATCATAGGAGGAAATTGCTAACTGAATGTTCGGTAATAGCTTTTTTTAAAATAATTATTAGAGATTATTTAATCCAACTTTCTCCTTTTATTTTTTGTCTTAGTTTGGGTTGCTCTGGCAAAGAGCACTGTAGACTATGTAGCTTATAAACAACAGAAATTTGTTTGTCACGGTTCCTGAGGCTGGAAAACTGAGATCACAGTGTCAGCGTGGTCGGGTTCTGGTGAGAGCCTTCTTTAGTGTCACAGACTGCTGTCTTCTTCTTACATCCTCAGATAGCAGAAAGCAAGAGAGAGCTTTCTGGGTCCCCTTTTATAAGAGCACTAATCCCATTCATAAGGGCTCTACCCTCATGACCTATTTACATCCCACAGGCCCCACCTCCTAATACTATTATATTTGGGCTCAGCTCAGCATTTCTAGAATTTTAACATATAAACTTGGGGGAACAAAAACATTCTGCCATCGCATTTGTTCACCCAAGAAATAGATATTTGAGGGAAATATGCATCAGAAACAAAATTTCTTAGTTTAACTTTTTAACTAACTCAAATTTTTAAGCTTGAATTTAATAGTTATTTTAGAAAATGCATTGCTTCGTATAATCTAAAACTGCAATTGTACTATTGTCTATTTAAGCATCTTTAAAATACAAATGATGATTAAAGCGTATTAAATATATACTGTTTGGAGTAGAGAAAATAAATCATAGGTTAACAAAAATAAATTATTTCTTAGGTAGGCTAAACAGAATGTATATATCTCACATGTGAGATAAGATAACTTTTTATTTATTCTTGATTCTGAGTCTAATGGCTAAATCTGTGAGTGGCTGAGGTATGATAACATATATTTCCAGAGCTTATACTTCTCTGAAGAAGTGGTTTAAAATGACTTTATATAAAGCTGAAAAACAGCATGTGCTGTAAAACTAGGCAGTTAATGTCGCTATCCTTGTGATAGAAAGGGTAACAGCAGAAGTACATGCAGTGAATCTTTACTTTAAAACACCATTCTAAAATTAAGCTACTCCATGTTAGTTCCCAAATTCATAAAAATTAACATAAATTGATTTTAATATCAAAATTACTGAATCTAATGCAAAAAATTAAAAATCTTATTAGTGAAATATAAGTATATTGAACATGTAAATTTTAATACTGCATTTAAAAGAGCAATATAGCACATTTTAAATTCAATTGAGTGAATTGAAAAAACTTTCTAAAGCAGCATTAGCATTATAAAGGAAAAGAGGTTCTTGTCTTTAGACATTATGGGCTATTTATTCTGTCACATTAAATGAATAGCAATGAGGTATAATTACAAAAAATACATATTAATGCAATTAGATTTAAAGACCCAATGCTATAATCTTTTTACATTTTTAGTAATGTGGACCATATCCTATTACATTCTTGGGTTTCCTTTAAAAAAAAAGATGATGAAACTTGATAGCTTTAATTTAAAAGCACTAGAGACTAACCCAGTTTATATTTTAAATATGTTACTACATGTTGTTTTCAAAATACATAGTAATTTAAAGTTTCTTTAAAAATGAAGCTTATTGACCTTTTAATTGTTAGTACAGTTAAAATGGAGGATAAACTTTGCTCTAAGTCATTCTCCTGAAACTGCTCCTATAAACTGCCATCTAAAAAGATATTCCAGAAATTTAGCAGCTTAATAGTAATGTATGCTATTATTTCACAAGGTCGGAAAAACATAAATATTACACATTTTGAAAGCTGACTGCAGTATATCATATATACGTATATGTATATAGACACACACACACAATATCCTGAGCACTTCAAACTTTTCCTTGTACCTTCAAATGTATTCATGTCATTCTTGTTATTTGTATTTCGTGCATCGTTCACAGCACATTCAGTCCTCTAACCATGATTTTGACCATTAGGTGAAATGTTGAAAGCCATTCCCTTAAGAAAGCTATTTTTTTTAAGTAGACGTACAATTCAGATACTTAAGACTTTGGAGATTTTGTACCGAATTATGAATAAGGAGATGTTTGGGGGCCATTTTTATAAAACTGCATCAATGTTTTAGAGTCGAATATTTTGCATACGGTTACTTCAAATTAGAGGCCCCAAACAGAAATGAAATAAAAAAATGCATGTGCTTTTTAAATGAGAGAGGATACCTTACAATATATTAATATGTATCTCCCATTTTTTGTGTAGTTTTAATATACTCTGAAATATAACTCCAAATGAAGCATAGTCTTTTAAAGATTAACTCTCAGAAACAAATGTTTTAGAAAAATCACTAGTAGTCACACAATCATGCCACCAATCATAAACACATTGGTATTTCTAATAAAAACAGATATATTTATATCTATCTCCTTCTGTGTTATCATTTGTTGCTAATTAAAAGCAAGTGTTCTTAATGTTGGTATTTTTGTTTCTTTTTTTTTTTATTTCAGCATATTATGGGTATATCGATGTTTAGGTTACGTATGTTGCCCTTATCTACCCTCCCCGCCGAGTCCAAGTTTCAAGCATGTCCATCTCTCCGATGGTGCACATTGCACTCTTTGTGTATGCATATACCCGTCCCCTCCTCCCCCTCCCCCCCTCCCCTGCCTGACATCCAATAGATGTTATTCTTATATGTACACTTATGTGTTGATCAGTTAATAATGAAAAAAATGCTTGTGAAAGTATTTTTTCCCTATGGCTTGTAGTGTAAAACATAGTATTAAAGTGGCATCCCCAAAATCACACCAAAATGAAACCCTCTTTATGTCTCCATCCCAGCTTTCGGGTGAATTTGGTTTGACTTTGTGTTACAGTTAGTGTCTTTGTGTTATAATTAGTGATTTACATAAGTATGTGCTATACATAATTGTAAGATTCAAGGCTTTAGGGACCATACTTTGAATTCTTAATGCCTAGTATATTATGTCAGACATATCATAAGTTATGAATTCATGCTTCACACGAGTGAATAAATGTGAATAGAATTTTTTTCTGATAATTTTTGCATTTACCAAAATATTTTATAAATCCCAAATTGCTACACAGCAATCTCTTTGTATACTTAGTACTATGTGTTGAAATTTGGAAGATTTTCTCCCCATATTGTAATTCACTCTTATGTTTTGTCCTGCTGAGATAATCCAGTATTTTTCATCTAATTTAGTTTTGTCCCAGGTGACACATAATTAGGTATAGTCCAAAAGGTTCCCGAAGCTCAGAAAGAAAATTGACTTGTCTAACACATCTCCCATACGTAGCAGAGCCAAGATTAGAACACAGGATTGAGGTACTTCAGAAATCTGCTCTACCCTTTCAAATGCTGTTTCCTCCATGGGAACTACCTCAGAATTGAGTGGCACCATATCTCCTGACATTGCCGTA
This sequence comes from Indri indri, assembly GCA_004363605.1. NCBI lineage: Eukaryota > Metazoa > Chordata > Mammalia > Primates > Indriidae > Indri > Indri indri. The sequence goes on along the minus strand of RJWJ010025663.1, from coordinate 15,433 downwards.
GAGAACTTCATCCCAGGCTTCCTCCACTGGGCCAGGATCCTCCTGAAGCACCTAAACCCAGAGCTTCAGGGACCCATCTTTAGGAATACCATGATCACTAGTACACTTGTGTCCCAAAAGTCCTGGGAAGACAATAGTTAATGGAGGCTGACAGAACATGTTTGTGTAAGCGTGTGTGTCAGCACTTCCACAATGGCCTACATAGCAACCTTACTTTCTTCTTTCTCTCTTTATTCCATTCTTTCTCCCTGTCCCTACTTCCTGTGTAGCACTACTTCCTAACATCATCCCTTCTGTTCCTTCCTTATCGTCTAAATGCATGACAGGTAAAATGCAGGCAAAACCCTCATCAGGACATACTAGTTTATCATTTAATTGCCTGGATTTGAATTTTGTCTCTCCTACTTCATGACGGTAAACTTAAACTCACAAACTCTTTTGTTCCCACATAAATAAAATGATACTTTGATATACATTATTGTGAGATTCAATGAACTGGTGTATGAAGGGTATCAGGGTTATTTCTGACTCAATAAATGTTACCTGTGATGATCAATATAGCAATCGCCCCTTATCCTCAGGGGATGCATTCCTAAGCACCCTGTGGATGCTTGAAACCACAGATAGTACCAAACCCCATATATACTATGTTTTATTTTGTGCATACTTATCTATAATTAAGTTCGATTTATAAATTAGGTGTAGTAAAAGATTAACAAAAGTAACTAATAATAAAATAGAATAATTACTATAATATGCCAGAGTCACTTTTGCACTTTAGGGCCATTATTAAATAAATAAAATAAGGGTTACTTGAACACGAGAACTGTGTTACTGCGGCAATGGATCTGATAAATGAGGCAGCTACTAAGTGACTGACTGGCTGGTAGCTAAGGCAGCATGAAGATGCTGGACAAAGGGATGATTCATGTCCCAGGTAAGACAGAGAGGAATAATGAGGGATTTCAGCACACTACTCAGAATGGCATGCAATTTAAAACTTACTGTTTATTTCTGGAATTTTGCATTTAGTACTTTTGGAGTGTGGTTGATTGCAGGGAATTGAAGCTGCCGAACGCAAAACCCTGGATGAGGAAGGACTACTGTATTTTTGTGCATGCTGGTATGTCTGTCTGGGGATCTCTATAACTTTCTACACCAAGCTATTGGCTTTCAGTTCTTAGCACACATTTTCTGGTTCAGAAGCCTTTTGAAATCCCTGGCCTGATTTCTTGGAGGTTAAGAAATAAAAAAGATCACAACAAGGTGAGGCGGTGTCACACATTCGTTCAATACATTTGCTGCTCAGTGTCCATTTTAAGGCCTGGCATAAGTTGTTTGAAACCCAGTCACACCCCATCGCCTTTGGCCTGGTTAAAATGTCCCCTATCTGTGTAGTTGTTTATGTTCTTCATCCCACCGACGGAAAAGCCAGCACACGTACAGCTGCTAACCACAATAACACCTATGTTTTATTGGTTAACACCAGAATCATGTAAATAAGTTCTTCACTTCAAGCATGTTTTCTTTAAACTAGCCAATCTACAACTCCCATGGGAAAGCCTAAGGGATAATGCCCATGGAACTTAACAAAGGTAGTCCCACAGGTCTTCTCTCTGGGATCTCTAAGTAATATATTTCTTCTGTTTCCTGCATTTTAGTTTCACCTCCACGTCTCACCTGGCCAACACATTCCAAGTTAACTGTTTTCCCAGTCAGGCTCTCTTAGAGAGTGGCTATTTTGGCTTATGTCCACTCTCAGCAGAGAGATCCGAAAGGCCATATGAGAAAAACACCATAACAATAAAAATCATAACACACAGTTATATATGTGTTTGTGGATTTCTATTTTGCATTTGTTTCTGGAAAATAACTTCCAGAGTCAGAAACCCCACTAGGAAAATGGGTGAAGAGTAAGACACACTCGTTGGTACCAAATCATACAAGCACCATTTTCTAACTTCCAACTTCTTATTTCTCTTCCTTTATTACCTTCTTTTGGCATTTACTCTCTACTAATTTAGAAGTTATATCTACTATTTTTACACTTGTAATTGCTACTCTGGATAGTTTACATGCATATTTAAAGTAGCAAAATCTAAGTTAACACTATTGTAAAAGAGCTTAGAAAACTTTAACTTCTTTTAAATATTCCCTCCCTAATTAGATGCCATTGCTTTTTAGTCATATTATTCTGTCCTCAAAATTTACAGAGAAGGTGTGGGTGTGCAGGGAACACGCAGAGAAGGAATGTGCAGGGAACAATGAGACCCTTTTGAGGTAATCTTGTATGTGAGGAACGGTAGGAGTAATTCCATCCATGGCTACCTGTACAAGTATGTTCAGTATTAAGCAAGGGTCTGTTTAAGTTTATTTCAACTTTGATTTAAGTAGCTGAGAGTATCTTCTAATGCCAGATTAGATTTTTTAAAAATTAAGTATTTTGTTATGTTTACATTGTTTTCTTTTTTAAATCATACTTTCTTTTTGTCAGAACTGTTCCTTGGGACCATTTTTTTACCTCCATGTGTAAAGGAAAAATAAAAATCTTAGGATCACCAAAAACTCATTATGCCAAAAGGGAGAAATGAGCCTGGGAACTGAGTCTTGCAAGCAGTATCATCCTCTCCTCATGAAGTATGGGGATTTTCTTTTATTTGTTGTATGGCTAATTGTCCTTCTGTAACCCACACGATGGTATTAGGTTGTTCATTTTTTAAGTATGTGTACAGAGGTTGGGCCATAAGGGAAAAATTTTATATCCAGCTTCTGCAATAGCTGGCTAACCTCAAAAACCCTCCAAGTTTTTTGTTGAGAACTGAGGAAAGTTTAAATCCTTCAGATCAGATTTTAATATCTGGGAGAAATAGATTGGGCTCTTTGCGTACACTTGGAGCATCACATTCTGAGTATATTTTCACTCTTTCCAAGAATAATCAAATAAATGTTGACTACCTGATCCACCAGAATGCTAAAAAAAAAAAAAAAAAAAAAAAGGAAAAAAAAGGCACAACAGAGATCTGCAATGAAAACAAAAAATATTAACTGGCAGTTGGTATGGCTGACAGAAGGGTATGCAGGTTGGGAACTACCAGGTGTCTGGGTATTACAATGTTATTTATGTCCTTTAGGTCTTATACAAACCTCCATCCTTTCCCATTTTGTTTTTATACAGGGAAGATGGGGATGTTGCAAAGGCATTCGCAGGAAATAATGAGACCCTTTTTGAGGTACTCTTGTATGAGAGGAGCAATAGTAGCAATTCCTGTCTTAGTAGCTACCTGTCTTAATGGGTATTGTTTAATGTTAGGTAAGTGAGAGTGGATGACCTCAGCCAGTTTTTCAACTTGGAGGTTAAAGGAAAATTGGAGAGACTACAAGTTTTACAATTTCTTGTCCTTTGCTCTATTTCCTCCCTGTTCTTTCTAAATTCTCCTTTTTTTTTTTTTTTTTTTTTTTTTTTTTTTTTTTTTTTTTTTTTTTTTTTTTTTTTTTTTTTTTTTTCCTGTTGGTTCATTTTTCCGGTCACAAGATGCCTCTCTTACACTTTTAGCACTGAATTGGGGTATGTTTTCAGGGTGTTTTTAAATTATTTCTTCCTGGTTCCAAGATTCTAATTCCAGGTAAAGCATTCCTTTTTGATGAAAAAGAGATATGGGCTTTATGGATGTCGAGGAGATCTCAGCCTAAAAGATTGACAGGAGCCCCAGGATATATTAGAAACCCAAGGGATTGACTGAAAATGTATCACATTTATAATCCCAAAACCTACAAAATGGTAAGGGATGGGTTTGGATTTGAAACATGAGATAGTTTTCTTAGACGCCCCCACCATGTTAACCTTTACATTACTCTGAGGAATGGGGTTTCTAAATAAGGTGGGATTTGTGACCAATAAAGCTTCTGAGTCTATTAAGGCAATTGAAAGCTCATTATTTACTATTATTTCGATCTCTCCCAATCTGATGGACATCATAGTATGTTGGAAGAGGTGAAACCCTTTGATTTCCTGGGAGTGCCCCTAGTCTTCTTGGGTTTTAACTTCCCGCTGCTGTTTTTGTTTTAGCTTTGGGCATTCTCATCTAATGTGTGCTGGTTTTTTACAGTAGTAGCAGCCCAGTAGAGAAGAGCCCTTAGCGTTAAGGGGCTTAAAATTTGGGGAGGTGCTGAGAGGTTTGGGAGGTCAGTTGTTTTAATTATAAATGCATGATCCAAGCTGTCTTTCATTTTTTCTTTTTACTCATAGCACAGGATAGTTGATCATGAGTTAATCAGATTGTTAGTTCTGGCTGTGGCCCAGTTGTCATGTGGCATTTTACAAGGATAGTTAAGTCATCATCGAGCCCATTTAGGAAATTTGAGGGTCACTTTGCTTTCAAAACTATCAGCTAACATCCTGCATCCTGTTTTAAGGTCTTGTCAAAGTGCATGAAATAATCTAAAACTGATTCATCTGGGTTCCAGAGGCATTGTAATTTGCGGTCTACTTTATAGTGGTCCACTTAATTAAATATTTACATGATAACTTGCCATAACTATTGCATATAAAACAGGATGATGTTTCTAAGGGTAGAACCTCATGTTTTGCAGCTACAGGGGTGTTAGCTGATTTAGAGGGCTTGATACCCATAATCTGGAGCTGCTCTTTGGATTTAACCAAGTCAGCAAGTGTTTAAGACCCAAAATGTGCTGTTTACTGACCTAGCTCCTCAGGGTCTTTACTCCCTGAGTTGCTTCAGTCCATGGTGTCTTGGCAACTTGACAGCATCAGGGGCTGAAGGTGTGGAAGGGTCAGTTCCTCATATGCATGTGCCAGTCTAGATTAGTCTCTAAAGTGTTCTTTGGAGCAGGGGAGATAGTCAGAGCTGCTGCTCATCATTAAGAGCAGTCTTCCCTTGACAGTCTCATGTGATTCTCAGTCACCTGAGGATGCCCTGCAAGGCTGAGGGCAACAAGTGCTCCTTTTCTTCAGAGAGGAAAGTCCCACCCTCACAGACAGGCTAAGAGTTGGTCAAATCCAACAGACAAGGGGCCAAAATCGAAACAACTGAGCAAGGAAAGTAAGTGATGGCATGAAATTTATGTAAATATCGAGTGCTCTAAATGTAATGAAAGAAATAAATTAAGATCAGTTGGTAAACACTCCTATTAGTCATCAAAACAAGAGAAAGGAAAAAATTAAAGAAAAAAAAATTTAAGACAAAACCCTGATACAACTTCTTATCTAACAATAGGGCCCAAGGTGAAGAAACTGGTCTCTGTTGTCACAGAAGCAGAAAAAAAAAACCCTTCTTTCTCAGAAGAGATCAAAACTCCCCTAAAGGAGTCCCATGGCAGAATAAACCTCAAATCTCAATTGAAAAGCTGGGAAATTGGGGATCTCTTAAGAGAGCAGCCTGAACTTTAGTGAATTGCCCAAGGGTCAGAGCAGTAAGGATCACTTGCTGGTACCAAAATGCCAACTGGAAAGTCGCTACAGATTATGAGGCCCAAACTCTTCCTAGAGGTCCCTTCATGGTCACCATTTGTTAACTTAGACAGTAAGTGACTGAAAACTTTATTCAGGACCATCCTGATAGTACAGATGTTACTGAAATTTCAGCACTTGTTCCCAAGGCTGCATTTGAAGAATGAGGACAAGTGGTTTTAGAAGAAAAGGGAGGTTTATTAACTTCCCAGCAAATGAGGAAAAGGCAGACTAATGTCTTAAAGTACCATTTTCCTAACGATAAGTAGAAATACAGAGTTTTTAAATGGAGCATTTTCAGCTTCAAGCTATTGCTGTTTAACTATGGTTGATGATTCTGATCCATCCTGTCTCTTTAAAGACAATCTCTTGACAACTGCCTGGAGCTACACCTGGACAGTTTTGTTGAGCCATCTTCTGTGGTATAAAGAACAAAGGACACTTTCCTGCCCCTCCCAACCACCACTTCAGACTGGGATGCAAATTTTGATTCCCAAAAAGGGTGGGGGAGATTTTAAAGAGACAGCTTGTAATACATTTTGCCCTTTTCAGGTCATTTCCTCTGTTACACAGAGACCACTGCAATGGCATTTTGCAGTGAGAGAAATAGATTGAGCTCTACTTCAAATACAGTATGGGTAAATGGGAACTTATAGTCACCTAGCAAGGCAGGGAAACATCATTGGTAAGAGTGTTTCTGATTAAAATGACCTAAAATGATTCTTGCTGAAAGCAGGCCAAGGTAACCAGACATTACCTGGGTAATGGTAGAGGGTGAGAAATGAGATCAGTTATCTAGAGTGATCAGATATGGAGGATGGGGCATTCTTGCAAAACTGACTTAGCGGAATTCTTGCTAAATCTTGGTTTTATAAGGAAGTACACAAATGGGCCTAAAAGAAAGTTCAGGAACCTGACTAAAGTTTCATCAAGCAAACAATCCTTATCAGCAGTTATCATCTATATTTGCTTGTTCTTCTGAATTTTTGTCTTCATTATGAGTTTTGGTCTCTAAAAATTTTTGCTTAATCTGTAAACAGTTAAGTTGTACACTATGCATATACAAAAACATTTTGTAGTTACATTTTTATATTGTAACCTATAGTTTTCATTAATTTTTAATTTTAAGGTTTTTAGCATGATATATTTTCAAGGTAAACACATTGACTGCTCTGTACATCTGTACTACTCTAATAGCTAGCAATTATCTCATTACTTTTAACTATTTTTTCTCTGTAAACCATGCGTTGTGACATAGTATTAATACTTAGTATTTCAAGTAGCAAATATTTGTTTATATGTTTATTTCCAAAGATAATTATAGTTTTCTTTAAAACAGGTAATACAATTTATTCATATTTTTCCTTCCAAAGTGAGAAAGAAGACTGTAGCATTTGACTTAACAAGTGATGGTTGCATAAGTAATTCAATGTATATGAAACATGGTTTATAATGGTAATGATTCACTAAAGTATTGATATGTCCACCTTTATAAAATACAATACATTTTATAATCCATAATTTTACTTTGCAACTAGTGCTTTCTTAGTATATATTTGTTAAATTAAAACATGGCCAAAAAAAATAAAATAAGAAAACAAATGGCTCTCTTGTAAAGAGTCATGTCAATTTTACTAATATATTACACAATGATATTTTATAAAAAACAAGAAATACAAAATTCCCTTATATATATATATGCATATATATATGCTAATTATATGTTGACCTTTATCTCATTAGACCACATGTAAGTAGATCTGAAATGAAATAAACTAGTTAAATGGACCTCAAGATCTCTTACGGATAAAGAGAAAAATCCCCAAAGTATGCTTGAATGGAAATCATTAGCCAAGAATAAAACCTTGAGTGATTGAATAAATATAGCTTTATGCTAATGTTTATTATTCAACTTGGTTTCTGTGGCATACAGGGAATAAAATCTTCCCCATACCTCCGCGTCTCTTAGCTGTTTAATTCAAATAGAAATGCCATCTATCCACCTAGAGAAACAGGCACAAACTTCTCTGTTCATATTATCTTTCCACACTACAAATTGACTACCCTCACATGTTGCACAGTTATCATTACCTTTAGCAACAGGAAAAAAAAAGAAATAGGTAGATGTCTTTAACATAAAGGTTTCTATTCTGTTTTCATATCAAAGACAAGGTGTTTATGAGATTAGAGGAAACTCTGAGAATACCCATGATGCATGTTTCATAGGACTGAAATTAAGCATAGTCTAACAAAGTGCTGCTTGGGTTTGTGTAGTGGTGGTTTATTTTCATCACTGTTAGAAGCCATATGGAGGCAGCTCTGATTCTCTAGAGAGCCAAACTTTTACTGAAATTGGCCCAGATCAAAATCAGCCTCTGGGGGTGAAATGTGGGGAAACATAAATCTGCATTTACAAATTTTTTCCTTGTGGGAGAGCAAAAAAACATCTCTGCAAAAGCAATATAAACCATGTTTAGAGGTTAAACCAACTGTATTTATATAAACTTACCTTAGAGTCAGACTTCCAGCAAATGTTACTTTCTGGAACATAGGCTGAAATTTGATTTTATAAAATAGTCCTTCTGTGTTTCTTTTAACTATCACAAGACTAAACTTTTGAAAATTTAGAATTAATTCATATATTTATTATTTATTGAAAACCTACTTCCAAGGTCTGTAATATTCATTAAATCAAATTCTTAATATATGGGTTTATCTCTAATTCTAGGTTATTACACATTAGAAACTGCAAAACAAGTAAGGAGTTTAATAGCAGAATTACACTGGAAATGATAGTTGAAATCAGGACATTAAGACAAATAAGACCATGTGAAACAAAAATACCTTTAAGATTAAATCACATTGGGTCTGATATCTTTTTGTATTATCTCTTTTAAAAGAATGAAAATACTTACATTTTTGTGATATATTACACATATATAACATATTTATATGTATGCTTGTATGACATATATTGCATGGTGTGTATGCCTTTTTATTTAAAAAAGGAGTAATTTTGAATCATGTAGGTACTTAATGCTGAATCATGTATCAATGCCAAATTTCTTATAAAATCTTGCCTTAACTCACAATGTAGAATAAGATATTATTATAGAAAAATAAAAAGTCAAATATAAATATGACAATTATGTAAAATAGTATTTGTTTCTCTTGACTACTCTGTATAATTTTTTGTGATATTCTGTTAGATTCATATGCATGTGCAGTATGTAAACTTAAATTAATTTAGATTTGAACCCAAAGTTTACCTTTATTGATAGGAGGATATTTTTGCTTTCTCATTTTTAAATATTATTAAACATTAACATAATTATTGACATTTTTCTCTACATAAAAGCTTATTGAGTAATGGTATACATGGAACTGTATAAAATGTAAGTTGATAACTAGGTTTTCTAATCTTTTAACAAGCACATAAGACCAGCTATTTGTTGTTTTGTTAAATTTATATTCATGCTATTGCCAAGAGAATAAACTATTCTTATGTTTCTAAACATTTCATCAAACTGAGGACAGTAGTTTAAATCAAACCACTGAAATAAAATTATGATATCTAAACCACATGATGTGAATGTGTTACTGAAAGTTCAGCACTTGTCCCTGAGACTGCATCAGAAGAACAAGTTGTTTGAGGAGAAGGAAAGGGAAGTTTATTAATTTGCTGGCAAATGAGGAGGATGGAGACTCCTGTCTTAAAGGGCCATTGTCCTCTCTATATGGAGAAATACAAAGTTTTTATTATAATGGGAGAGGGGGGCGGTTTCAGCTTCAGGCTATTTTAACTATAGTTGATGGTTCTGATTGACTTCATCTCCACCCCATCTCTTGAGGAGACAATCTTGAGACTTCTTTCTGGACAATTCTGTTGAGCCATCTCTTGTGGAACAAAGAATAAATGACACTCCCTGACCCTCTGATTACTGCCCCTAGTTAGGGATGCAGGTTTCAATTCCCAAAGAGTGCAGAAAGTTCTAAAGAGACAGCTTGTAGTGCATTTTGCCATTTTTCAGGCCATTCTTGTGTTACAAATGAAATAATGGCTTTAACTGAGATGATTGTGCAGTAACCACTAAGAAATTTTAGGGGAAAAAAGCATGCGTGCAATTATTTACTGGTATAAATTTTTCTGCTAATTATATCACCATAGAAAAGATAATTTACTGAAAGTTATTTTAATCTTTAATTTCAGATTTATCTATGGTAAACTTTCCCAGTTCTGAAATTAGAGGAGTTTGTTTTTACTTGGTGCATTATCATTAGCTTCTTTTCTTTAAAAATTAGTAGTCAGATGGTTCTAATCAAGCAAATTCTTTCCATTAAAGAATGCAAACAAATGCCAGATTTTATGATTTGATTTGTGTTTGAATTAGATCTAGCCATCAAAACAACCAGTTTTCAACTCACATTTTGGTCCCAGATCTAAGCCATTTAAAGCAAAAAAAGACCCTTGTTTTCTCAACTTCTGAGGCTATACTTACATTACTTGAGTTAAAAAAAAAAGCTCCTACTTATAAATATGTAAACATAAAAAAATCAAATACATGCTTTTTTGTAATGTTACTGGTTATGAAAAATTGTTCTAAGCTTTACAAATGAGGCCTAACATTGGCAGCAAGTCCTTTTACTATCATTCAGGCATTGCAGGCCCACCTAGGGATCATCAGACTCTAAGGGACATATAATTCTGACACACTATTTACAATTAAATAGCTTCCAGACATTTTACAGCTCTGGAGAGTTATATATAATGAGTACAAAAGTGGAAAGATGAAAAGACTTTTGGCTTGTTAAAGATGTAACTAATTTATCTCTTGAAGAGAAGACAATCCAAGAAATGACTTTTTTATTGTCCTACAGGACAATAGCCAGATTTATATGTAATTTAGCAATTACTTCAGGCTTGCTTTCTTTTGCATCCTCTTTTGAACTGGCTTTATTATCTTGCCAGTCCCTTTGCTGAATAAACATAACTTTTACATGTGTGTATATGTATTTGTATGACAATTATATATTTAACGTTTACAAAATTGTGTTTTGACACAGTGAAACAAAAGATCACTTGATTCATCCCTAAAAAGTAGAAAGACAGAAACTTGAACCATTGGTGTGGCTTAAGCCAATTCTCTAAGTGAGACTACTGATAAGAATTACTGAGAGAGTTTGGTAGAGCCCAAAATTCTCTCTTTCAGTCCCAAGTAATCAGAATTTCCAAGGAAGAGGTCTGTTCATCTGTGTTCTTAACAAGAATCTCAGGTGACTTTATCATCAATTACCTATATGGACTATAGAGCACTGGTTCTAAAAATGTTTGTCATTCACAAACACTGGGATCCTTTTACCTCTTTCTTTCATTGGACTGCTTTGCTTTAAAGGATAACTATGTGTGATATAATAAAAACAATAGATTTTGCTAAAATGTGTTGATTATGATGACTTCAGACGAAAGTAACTTCTTAAGTATTTATAATCTCAAAGGTTAAAGATACGTAACAAAGTAATCTTTAGATAATTTATATATTCTGCATATTAAAAAATTATTAAATGATATGGCAAAAGGCAAAAAATGCTATAATTGGATATTTCTAGCTGTATATTACCTATACTAACTCACTTTACCTATTATATACTATACTTCCAAATTGAGAGATTCTTATCAGAAAAAAATCAAAACCTGTTATATGTTACATATATCTCAAGGTGATATATGGAGGTCAAGGAATAGTATAAATACCAGAATACAAATACAGTGCTTATAGCATGCTAAGTACTTTCTTAGCTACTTTATATGTATTGTTCTCATTTAATCTTTGTAACAATCTTATACTATATTTTCAATACATATGCTGACTCTTCTCACTATTACAGATTTGTAAGTTTTAGTAGTATTGGCTCCATTTATATCAGAGAAAACTGCAATTCAGAGTTTAAATAACTTCCTTAATTCACAAAGGTAATAAATGATGAAGTTGGGAATCCTAACTTTTATCTGTCTTCTGAACTCATGCTTTTTCACACTTAACATTCACAAATTATCTCAAAGTCATTTTTCATTAGAATTATAACAGTAGGATTTCATGGTCATAGAGTTCAGTCATATATCCAGGCTTTAAATTATTGCAAATACTTTATAGGTGCTTTACAAACTACATACCAGTGAGAAAATGCTACATTTCAAAATAACTTTTTCTATTTTGGAACACTTCTCTCCTATCCCCCATGCCCTCCCTAGACAATACTTAGAGAAATCTTCTTTATATCCAGTTCATATGCATAATATATTGAATGCCTTTCCAACAATCTGACCTGCCAGTATTTCAGCCTTACACCTCTCCTCATTATTCTTCCAAATCCTTTCTAATTGTGCTTAGTGAAAGATTTTAAGTCTTCTCTTAGCTCTCCTTAAGCTCTTTTTTGAATATATTCTATCATATATTCTTATTGTAACATTGAAGTTGAAAAAATTTCATTCTGTATTTCATATTATCCCATAAGATTTTTTCCTCACATTTTATTGCATTATTTCATTATCCTTGTTAGTATTTTCTCTATCTTCTCTTTTAGCACCATCTGTGAGTTTCTTGACTTTGTATTTACTTTCTTTTAACAATAATTAGGATATTAAATATGACTAAGCAGCACTAATCCTTGTTTTATCCCCAGTAAGTTTTTTCTAATCTTTTGCACTGTCATATACTAATAAATTCTGTTAACGGGTTCTTAGAAAATTTTCAGTAAGCGTTCTAAGCCAAATTTGCCGGTTTACTGTTGGGCATGTTATAAACACATCCTATAATTAAAAGATGTATAGCGTAACTTCATAAATCCGTAACTATATCTTCACTGGCTTTACATATTTTTCTTTACTTATTCATTATCAATTTCAGGTAAATTGAGATATGCAAAATTATTCTAACTACTCTTTAAAGACCTTGTTCTTTTTTGAACTAACATAATTTATCTGAAAAATGAATTGGATTGTTAACTTGTATATTTTATAATAACCTATATCATGAGTTAGTAATGGAATAAAATCTTATACCACAATGCATTAAATTAAGCAAATCATTATTTTTGTTGATTATTATAAAGGGAGGATAAAAATGACAGAGGCCACAAACATTTGGTATGATATGGTAGAGTTTAAATTTAGTCCCAATACAGAGTTTTCTTCTAAGTTTTCTATTTTCCCCTGTATAAATGAAAGTCATCTCTTCATGGTCTCCCAAGGACTTGGTAGGACATTGGGCAATATGAGTAGAATGAGAGAGCTGTATGGGATTTCAAGGTATTTGATCACTTCTGGTTGAATTAATTCACCTCTAAATTAAACCAGTCTTTCAGATTTATATTTATTCCCACCACTACTCTTTTTTTAAAAAGTTTATCTAATTTATTGTTACATGTATAATTTTACTGACTATACCAAACACTTTATTTCTTCATCAACCAACCTTGGACAAAATATGTTGGTGCCTCACCTTGTGATGAAGGAAATGCACACCCCTGTGTTCTCTCCACATTTCTTCCATCCTTACATTTCCTAGAACTACCAGTGATAACATAGCTGGACATCTTCAAGATAAGAAATGTTAGCATTTTATCCTAAGTATGAGGTGCTTGGTCTAGATTTATTCAGAGTATCTAAAGTCAATGAATACCATTTATAATTTTATGATTAGATAATATAAATACATATTTACTCCAGAATCAGTAAGACTTAGAGAAGCACAGTGATTGGGAGAACAGACCCTGGAATTACACTGCCTGTATTCTAATCCTGGTGCCCCCTTTGGCAAGTTAATTCATTTCTTAGGCCTTAGTTTCTTCATCTTTAAAATAGAAGAGCTCCTCCATAGGTTTTTGTGAGGATTAAAAGAGCTAAATCATAGATAGCCTTCTAGAATCTGGCATGAAGCAACATGATGTTACTGCTTTTACTATTTATCAGTGCAATAATCCCATGATTTATAAATGGATAATTATAACTGTTCTATTTTATAAAGTTCTCACTTTATAAAGATAAACTATGAAAAACAAAGACAAATTATATCATGAGATATTCATAGCTAACCAGTAAAGAAGGCAATGGTAAAGGAAGCCAGCAGGTGAAATAATTGAAATTCATGGAAATTCATGAATGGTTAGAAAGATTTGAGAAGCTCCTTAGTAACTGAAACTTAGATTAGGAGAGAAACTGCAGCATAGACTCTGTGGCTGTCTTCACGGGCTCACCCTACCACTGCTCTTTTTTCAATGTAGTGTCAAAGTTCAGGAGAAATTATGCATATGTGTTGCAAGACAACTAGTACCCTTGTTATATTGTGAGTCTCATAGATTTCCACTGTGGGAGTCTCATATTTTGAGTTTTTAGGTGTCATACTTTTTCCAATGTTTCCACTATTATTTCATCTTTTTTTTTCTTTACTTAGGTAACGCACGCTGACTACCCAGAGCTAATTTTCTGTTAAGATTTAATATCTGCACTGTCCACATCATTCTGCTAAGAAACCATACTTGTTCAGATTAAGACAATCTTCCAATTGCAAAATCCAAAAAGAATCTCTAGTTCTTAACTTTTTTACCTTCAAAAATTTCAATAGAATGAGTATGTGTGTAATATAAATTTTAATTGTATTAAATAAAGTTTTTATAAAGTTTGTCTAATGTTTAGTTTGTAATGTATTACACAACAACGTAAATGTGTTAATTCACTCTTACTACACACTGTGAATAATGTGTTTTTACACATACTTTAGAAAACATTTTCATTATACAAATGCAAAAATAATATATATTTTTAGCCTAAAATAAAATAATTGTTAAGCAAAGCTGCTTTTTATTTCTTTATTCATTTTTACAGAATATAGAGATTTAATTATCAAGGTAATCACTTGAGATAAAATGTGATGCCTAATTTTCAATGAAAAAAGCACAACCTCTCTTTTCATACTAAACAACAATTGGCCTTTGGAATTTTACAGTTATGTTAACTTCCTAGTTTGTAAGTTAGATGTGAAGCTGTGTGAGGGTTAATTTTATGTATCCATTTGACTGAGCCACTGGATGCCCAGCCCAGATATTTGATTAAACCTAATTCTTAGTATATCTATGAGGGTGTTTCTGGATAAGACAACATTCAAATCATAGATTGACAAAAGAGAAGATAGTCCTCCTCAGTATGGGTGAGCCTCATCCACTTTAATGGAGGCTTGAATAAAATAAAAGGCTGTGTAAGAAAAAAATTCTCTTCCTCTGCCTGACAGTCTTTGAGATGGAACATTGGTCTTCGCTTGCCTTCTTATTCCAGGCTTACATCCGGGGCTCTCTGGATCTCGGTCCTTGGACTCAAACTGGAATTATACCATCAGCTCCGCCAAGTCTCCAGCTTGCCAAGTACGAATCTTGGGACCTCGTATCCTCCAAAATTGTGTGAGCTGATGCCTTACAGTAAACATTAACACATATATATCCTATAGGCTCTTTTTCTCTGAAGAAATTAGACTAACACAAGCTGTAAGAGACATGTATTCTATATTTTTTATCTTGTGACTCACAAGTGGAAAAAACACAGTTATTCTAGGAAGTAATATGTAAAGGAATTAAATTATAAATGTATAAAAATAAAAATCTCTAAGGTATTACCTTCTTACTTTATTATAATATTACATTTACCACATTAATTGTGGTTATTACCTCCTGTATGAGACAGTTTGTCATGAATCAGGTACTAATTATAATTTAATATGTTTTTTCAATAGCCATTATTCAAGGGGTGAACATCAGATGGGCACATAATTAAGCATAGATGGACGCAAACCTAGAAGCTAAGAAAATCAGTGTTAATGTTTGAAGAATCTCTGAGGTAAATTTAAAGGATTGACTATGCCCAGAGCACAGGTTGCAAATCAGCCACAATGTCAGTACATAAGACAGGTTCAACTCTCT
>RJWJ010025662.1:0-23679 GCA_004363605.1 Indri indri | reverse complement strand
GACAACTAAAAAATATATATAGAAAAAATTAGCCGGGCATGGTGGCGCATGCCTGTAGTCCCAGCTACTCGGGAGGCTGAGACAGTAGGATTGCTCGAGCCCAGGAGTTTGAGGTTGCTGTGAGCTAGGCTGATGCCATGGCACTCGCTCCAGGCAAGAGAGTGAGACTCTGTCTCAAAAAAAAAAAAAAAAAAAAAAATTTTAGCTCTTACAGGAATGATTGATTTCTTAAATAGAATACTTAATATATTGATAACTGCTGTACTAGAAAACCACTAAATATTTAGAAATTAGACAATACACTTGTAAGTAGTCCATGGGTCAAAGACAAAATCATAAGGGAAATTAGAAAACACTTTGAGGTTCAGTGAATGATAATGGAAATTCAACATATCATATATCAAAATGTCTGTAATACAGTTTTTATTAGAAGTGAAGAAAGAACAAAATCAATGGTCTAGGCCGGGTGCAGTGGCTCATGCCTGTAATCCTAGCACTTTGAGAGGCTAAGGCAGGAGCATTACTTGAGGCCAGGAGTTTGAGACCAGCCTAAGCAAGAGCAAAACCCTGTCTCTACAAAAACTAGAAAAATTATCCAAGCCTGGTGGCGCACACCTGTAGTCCCAGCTACTCAGGAGGTTGAGGCAGGAGGATTGCATGAGCCCAACCAAGAGTTTGAGGTTGCAGTGAGCTATGATGATGCCACTGCACTCTGGCCTGGGCAACAAAGCGAGACCCTGTCTCAAAAAAAAAAAAAAATTCAATGGTCTAAATTTTCACCTTAAACTAAAAAAAAGAAAAAAATTCAACCCGAAATAAGTAGAAGGAAATGAGAGTAATGATAAGAAATAAGCAGAAAATGAACAAATAATAGAGAAAACATGTGAAATCAAAAGTTAATTCTTTGAAAAGTTAATTGACAAGTCTTTACCTAGACTATCAAGAAGAAGAGAAGAAACAAATTACCAATATTAATAATGAAAAAGGGAGGCTGAGGCAGAAGGATCACATGGGGCCAGGAGTTCGAGACCAGCCTTAGCAACATAGCAAGACTCCCATGTCTAAAAAAAATGAAAAATGAAAAATTAGCCAGGCGTGGTGGTGTGCACTTGCTAACTGTGACAAAATTCAACACCCATTCGTGATAAAAATTCTTGCAAACTTAGAAGGAAACTTCCTCTACCTGATAAAGGGCATCTATAAAATACCTATAATTCACATCACACTCAATAGTGAAAGACTGAATATTTTTTAAGATCGGGGAAAAGGCCCAGATAATGCTCATGCTACTTCTATCAACATTATTCTAGATGGCCTAGCCAGAGGAATAAGAGAAAAAAGAAATAAAAGGCATACAGACTGGAAAGGAAGAAGTAAAACTGTCTTTGTTTGAAATGATTTAAAAATCCTAAAGAAGCTATAAAAAAGCAATTATTAAAAGCATTAATAAATTAATTTACTTTATCAAGGACACAAGATTCAAAGATGTCTCTATCATGTAGAGGGGAATTTACAGCCTTAAAATACTCACATTAGAAAAGAAGAGGCTGGGTGCAGTGGCTCGTGCCTATAATCCTAGCACTCTTGGAGGCCGAGGCAGGAGGATCACTTGAGGTCAGGAGTTCTAGACCAGCCTGAGCAAGAGCAAGACCCCATCTCTACTAAAAATAGTAAAAATTAGCTGGGCGTGGTGGCGCACACCTGTAGTCCCAGATACTCGGAAGGCTGAGGCAAGAGGATCTCTTAAGCCCAGGAGGTTGAGGTTGCTGTGAGCTAGGCTGACGCCCTGGCACTCTAGCCCAGGCAACAGAGTAAAACTCTGTTTCAAAAAAAAAAAAAAAAAGAAGAAGAACAAAGGCTAAAAAAAGGTATGATCTAAGTTTCCATCTCAAAAAGTACACCAAGTGAAACCTAAAGAAAGTAGGAGGAAGGAAATGAGGTGCAGAAATCTATAAAATAGAAAATAAGTATACAGTGAAAAAAATAAAGTCAAAAGCTGTTTTTTAAAACATAAATGAAATTGATAAAAACCTATCAAAACTACTCAAAAAAAAAGAAATTAAAAATATCAGGAAGGAAAAAGGGGACATCACTGTAGATTCTACAGGCATTAAAAAATACGAGGAATGTTATGAAAAACTTCACACCAATACATTTGGAAATGTATCCGAAATGAGAAAATCTGTGAAAAACACAAATTTATCCAAAGATTACTCAAGAAGCAAAAAATCTGAAGGGTCTTATATATATATTAAAGGAATTTAGCTATTTTAAACTTTTCTACACAAAAAATTTCAGGTTTCGATGGCTTCATCCATCAGTGAATTCTTCCAAGTATTTAACGAAGAAATGTTACCTATCTTACACAATCTCTTCCAGAAATAGAAAAAGAAGAAATTCTTCTTACTTTATTTTATGAAGCCAACTTAACCAAGTTGATACCCAACTTGACAAAATCCTTCCAAGAAAGTAAAATTACAGACCCGTCTCTCTCATGAACATACGTAAAAACCTGAACAAAATTAGCAAATAAAATCCAGTGACATATAAAAAGGATAATATATCTGTGTCAAGGATCCCCAAGACCACAGCCAGGTTTGATGATTTGCTGTGAGGACTCACAGGACTCGGCATACAGTTGTACTCGTGGCTATGATTCAGTACAGTGAAAGAATACAAAGCAAGGTCAACAAAGGGAAAAGGGACGCGGGGTGAAGTTCAGAGGAAACCAGGGGCAAACTTCCAAGAGTCCTCTCCCAGTGTACTCACAAAAGACATTCTTCATTCCTCCAGCAATGAGTTCTGATAACATATGTGAAATGTTGTCAGCCAGGCACGGTGGCTCATGCCTGTAATCCTAGCACTCTGGGAGGCTGAGTGGGGAGGATCACTTGAGGTCAGAAGTTCTGGACCAGTCTGGGCAAGAGTGAGACTGCGTCTCTACAAAAACTAGAAAAATTAGCTGGGCGTGTTGGTATGTGCCTGTAGTTCCAGCTACTCAGGAGGCTGAGGCAGGAGAATCACTTGAGCCCAGGAGTTTAAGGTTGCAGTGAGCTATGATGACGCCACTGCACTCTAGCCAGGGTGACAGAGCAAGACTGTCTCAGAAAAAAGTCGGGGGAAAAAAGCTGATCACATAGGCACCCTCTGCCTAGCATGTACCAAAATTACAGACTCCCAGAAGGAAAACAGGTGTTCAGTGTAAGCCACACTGTACAGTTTGGTACAGTGAGCCACTTTGTATTGGTGGGAGCCCTTCCAAAATCATTCCAAGTTCCCAGATGCCAGCCAAGGGCCAACCTTGCAAGTAGGCCTTTCTAACGATAGCAGTCTCAGGCCTGCTATGTTAACTTTTTCTGTACAATATCATAACCAAATAGGTTTATTTCCTGGAATCAATGTAATTCATCATATTAGTAGAATAAAGGGCAAAAATCACATGGTCATTTTGATAGATGCAGAGAAAGCACTTAATAAAATATATCATAAGCTTTTCAGCAAACTAGGAAAATGAGGGAATTTCTTAACCTCATAAAGAGTATCTACAAAAAAATCTATAGCTAACACATTAATGGGGAAATACTGAATACTTCTTCCTGAGGTTAGGAATGAGACAAGAATATCCATTATCACCACTTCTATTCAACATTATACTGAAAGTCCTAGCCAGTGCAATATGGCAAGAAAAAGAAATTGAAGTTATAGGGATTGAGAATTAAGAAGTAAAAATATCTTTATTTGCTGATGATGTGATTACGTATATAAAGAACCAGAAGAATCTACAAAAGCCTATTTGAAATAATCTATTTAGCAAGGTCACTGCATGTTGGGATAGACAGTTGGCCATGTGCCCTAAGCACCCCTGCATGTTTTTACTGACTGTGCCAAACCGAAAGGCCTGACAGTTCCCTGACAGTGAGTACACAGGTAATTAAGTAGTGTAAGATGACCATGGTGTGACTATCGTGTAATTTCTTCCTCTCCAGTGGAAAGGGCTTGGCTTTATTTGATGCTTGCTAAAAACAGTGCTGAGCCCTTGGCCCTGGATTCCTCAGCTGTGGCATAACCCATTGCACGTGCCACCATCTGGGTTCATTTTGTCACTCGTAGGACTTGAGAGTAGGGGAACCAGGCTGCCATGCCAATGTTCCTGCTGTTTGCTGTGCTGTGAGTAATTCAGTCTCACTGTCTACTTTTGGCATCTGTAGAGTTGTGGCCTACTCTGACAAGGGTCAGCAAAGTTTTTCTCAAAGTTTTTCAGTAAGGCCATGGGCAACTACTCAACTTCACCATTATGGCATGAAAGCAGCAATAAACAATACACAAATGAGTGGGCATGGCAATGTTTCCTCCAAAACTTTATTTACAAAAACAAGCAGTTGGCCCACCGTCCTTCCATCTGAGGCTTGGAGCAGGAACTTTTTTTTCTTTTTTTACATTTATTTTAAGAAAGAATAGTAAATATTTTGCCTCCTATGAAATACCCTAAGGAAAATAAACACTTCACCAACGAAAGATCAGAGCAGGAACTTGTCTAATGTCTCATGTTTAGTAGGCAATGGAGATGGGGGTGCAGAATCTGGATCCCTTTCCACCTTCCTCTCTTTGCTATGCACTTTGTTAGACTGACCCTAAAGAAATGCAGTTAAGGACTTCCTTGCTCTCCTGCTTGCAGTTAAATTCAGCCAAAGGGAGGCAGAGAGATCAGAGAGCGGAGAAGAGGGAGGTGGTTGGAGGTCAGGCAGGTATCTACCCCCTAGCTCCCGGTGGGAGGCCTTCTACACACCCACTGCTCTGTCCAGGCTCAGCGAGTTGCCTTTCTGTCCCACTCCATCCCAACTAGCCAGGGGTGCAGCACTTTCCTTAAAGGTTAGTCACTCTCCTCAAATTACCTGGTTTAAGCATGCCATCTGTTTCCCCGCTTTATTTCCCCTGACTGACAGCTGGCCAACAGCCAAGTCCACCTTTCAAAACCCCATTCCTTTTGTGTTCCCCTGCGGCGTAGCAACCCGCTTATACTGCTCCAAATCGTCATGGGGCTTCAAAGCCCAACTCACAGGCCATCTCTTGGAAACTTCCTTCAGCCTCCACCTGGGAGTACTGTACTTTGGCCTCTCAACTCCCACTGCACTTTATGGGTCACTTTAGGGGTCATCTTCCCTCGTTCTTATTTGTCGGAAACGTGGCTCTATTTCCGACTCATTTTGGTCTCTACCTGGTGCTAAACCCCACCAGGCATTTGCAAAGAACCATTTCTCATTTTCAGAAGAAAAGAGAATTGTGGGAGTAGAGCCTATGTGCCAATCCTCTGGTCACGCGGCCACAACCGGCCACTTCTGCCCAACACCTTGTAACCCGGGGGCGGGGGAAGCCCGAGAGCTGCCCCTGCCCCGGGGTCCTGCGGACGACGGCTTCGTGGGCGGTCACTGTTCTCCCCTAGGTTGGGAGAAGGGACATCCGAACCGAAGCCACTTGCGGTCGGCCGCGAGATGGCCCCCGCCGGGGTGACCATAGAGTGACGCAGGCTGGCAGAGGGGCCACAAGCCCGCGCCGCTCCGTCTCCGCTTCCGGCAGCGCCTCGCTGCTCCGGGAGCGGCTGGTGCCGCGTACGCAGTTTCCATGGGGACTGAAGATGGCGGCGCCAGGTGAGATTGCGGAGGTGTGTGAGTCGCTGGCCCTTCTCCCTTCAGTACTCCCTTCCCCCTTCTGTACCAGAGCTCGACCTCAATCCTCCATCCTTGAATGTTAGGGACATCGCTCCTCCCTTGACCAAAGCGGGGTTTCGCAGTCCCGCCCACCCTGGGTGCCTCAAGGTCTCAAGGTGCGGGTCTCAAATATCCCCAAATCCTTGGCTGGGCCTATTCTAGGCTGGCATCGAATGGCCCAGTGCTGGTTTCTGTGCCCCAGTTTTCCCTCCCAGACAGTGACGGGGTTGATTGGATCTCTGAGGACCCTTTCAGCTGTGATGTCCTCTGAGTTACCGCTTGACTTTCACCCCCGCCCCCCGCCACGAAGCCGAAAGAGTCGAGTTTGACGGTGATTCCTGGGAAAGAAGGGGAGTGAAGGAAGCCTCCTTCGCGCCCACCCCCTCACCCCCACCACCTCATTATCAGCAATCAGAAGTGCCCCCCAAGTGGCCTGTCCCACTAGCTGTGACCTCGTGTTTGTTTGCTCCGAGTTAGACACCGAACAAGGAACAGAGATTGAGCTGCCCTCCCGCCCATCCCACTTCTGTATGCTCATCTTTTCAGGTAAAAGGTTGTCCTCAACCCCCCTGGAAATCCTGTTCTTTCTAAACGGGTGGTATTATGCTACCTATTTCCTGCTGGAACTCTTCATATTTCTATATAAAGGTAAGGCTTGGGGCTTGACGACCCCTGCCCCAACATTCCTTCCCGACTTCAGCCCAGAGCCAGCTCCCACCAAGAACCTTCTTATTTTTCCTTCTTTTCTGCCCTCTGCAGTTCTTTTTCCCTGTGAGGCAGAAGTCTCTTCATCAGGGGGCTTCTTTGAGAATGATTCTGTAGGAAGCTCCTCAGCAAGAATTTCTTGTGTTTAGGAAATGCGAGCTTCTCCATCCTTACTCTTCCTCCATCACTTCTCTTTGCTGAACCCCACGTTAAGACCATTGGCGACACTCAGAAACTCTTTAGTGTCCTGGGTACCCATGTACATCCAATCATTTTGAAGAGTGGAGTCCCCACAGACTTTTGGAGTAAAATGTCCTAATAATGAACCTGCCTCTAACAGACGTGCTTGCACTGTGAGTGAATGTATCCTGCAGCTGTAGTAATGCTCTCATCTCACTAACTAGTTCATGGAAAGCTGAGACTGATGTCCTCTTTGTTCCCAAGTGTGGCAGTTCTTGTGGGTGCTGCTGTATGTTGTTTGCAAACTCTGGCTTTTGTATTGGCAGGTCTCCTGCTACCATATCCAATGGCCAACCTAGTACTGGATGTGGTGATGCTCCTCCTTTATCTTGGAATTGAAGTCATTCGACTGTTTTTTGGTGAGTGTTGTCCAGAGAGCATTTCCATTCTTTATGAGATGATATCTGTAACTTGATTAACAAGAAAAGTACACAATCTAGGTTCACTGTCAGAGATCGGATCTGGTGGTATATCCCATTACTTGCTATCTTAAGTTTCAAGTTGCTGCTTCATATTTGGGTGAAGATTTACCTGATTGTTGCTTTGTAGTACCTGAGGTGGGCAGTAGCTTAGGATATTAGAGGATTCCTTCCCAATTGCCTCACTGCTACAAGAGTGCTTAGTTCCTCCCACTGTTTTGCTGGGAGAATAGATTCAGTTGTAACTCCGTGTCCAGGGCTGGCAGTGGATGCCTGCACAAATCAGCACTAACATGCCTTCTACTTCTCTAACATCTCTGTAGGATGAGTTTTATAACCCCTGAAATACAGAGCAAACCCCTTATTAGTTAGAATATCTAATCCCTGAAAACAATGTTAAAGCACAAACTGAGGAAAAAAATACTTGCAACACATTTAAGAAAGTATAAAGAAGGCTCACATAAATCACCAAGGAAAAGACAAAGTAATTTTAAAAATTGGTAAGGGACACTAATAGGCAGGTCACATAAAAATAATTACAGAGAACCAATAAACTTGACAAGATGCCCAAACTCACTAGTAAAAAGCAAATTGTGGCCAGGCATCGTGGCTCATACCTGTAATCCTGACACTTTGGGAGACTGAGCGGGAGAATCTCTTGAGCCTACAAGTTCGAGGCCAGCCTGAACAAGAGTGAGACCCCGTCCTTTAAATTAAAAAAAAAACCAAATTGAAACAACAAGGTAACATTTTTCACCTATCAGATTCGCAAAGATAAAAATATTTACAATTCGAAAAAAAAAAAAAATATTTACAATTCTAAACAGGAACACAGCAGGAAAAAAATAAAATAATTTACAATACCCAGTATTAGAGAGGGTGTGGGGAATAGGCTATTTATATACTTCTGTGGAAATATAAATTAGTACAACCTTTTTGGTAATAGTTACTACCATGTAAAATTTTTTTTTTTTTTTAAGGCAAGCACGAAAATGAGGTTTATTGAGGAGAGAAAGCTAGGATTATAGGGCAAGAGCAAGATACAGGTTTACAGAGCATAATACATACACCACAGATGACAGTCAGACCCATTGTCACAGCAAAGGATGAGCAAAGGGAAGGCAGGAAAAAAAAAAAAAAAGCACCATGTAAAATTTGTACTTTTAGCCCTAACAATTTCACTTCTAAAACTGGATTGAGAAAACACATACTTCCACAGATATGCAAAGATAGCTATATGAAGATGAATATGAATATCAAAACACTAGAAACAACCTAAACATCTATATTATACAGGGTTAAATAAATTATGGTATTGATCCAATTCAGTCTACATAACCATTAAAAATGAATTAAGGTAGTTATATGTTTGGAAAAATGTAGGAAAAAATAAGTTGTAAAACAGTATATAGAATATGATTCTATTTTTATAATAAACAATAATATGTGAGCATACACATAAAAAATCTGAAACAATATACATCATTCAGTAATAATAACAATCTTCAGGGGGTGGGGACATGGAGGCTTTTTACTTTCTATATTCTCTAAAATCATTTTCTATATTAGTTGAAAAGTTATCAATGATTATATATTATTTTTATAATTAGAATTTTTTTTTTCCTAACTAAAGACACCTTTGTCCCTTGAGTAGGAGCCAGGCTGGAAGCAGGACCTCTGGAGTAAATGACTCCAGTCTTGTAACTTTCCCAAAGCCTCAAATTTTTAGTACAGTGGAACCTCACTTACATATGTGCGCATCCCCATTCAGGATCATTTTTCTCTGCCTCACCAGCCCATCACATCTCACTCACCTTTCCCCTGAGGCCAGGGAAAGCAGACCGCTTGGAGGTGACTCCATGGGCTGTGTCTGACAGGTACAAAGGGAAATCTCTGCCAGCAAAAGATGTCACTTGGTATTAGCGTGGCTTTGACCTTCCCATCTGCCATGATGGCCTCCTATTACCTGCTGCTGCAGACCTACGTGCTCCGCCTGGAAGCCATCATGAACAGCATCTTGCTCTTCTTCTGTGGCTCAGAGCTGCTACTTGAGGTGCTCGCCCTGGCCGCGTTCTCCAGGTACTGCTGCTGAGGGACCATTTCCCATCACCAGAGGGTTGGGTTCCCATCCCAGGGAGGGATTCATTATTCTTCTGAAGCCTGAGGGATCTAGAAACCTTTTTTCTAGAGGGGGAAAGGAGTGTCTATAGGACTGCCTTTTCCGTTTAGGGTTGGTAGAAAATTTCCCACTTAGGGAAGATATTCTCCTTGTTCTTTGGGGCCAAGAGGTTTGGAATATAGAACAGACCAGGCCAGCTGCTCTTGTTCACTGGTCTTTTAACATTTTCTTTCTTTCTTTCTGCCATCAGTACAGACAGGATTTGAAGTACAAAAATTTCAGCCAGTAGCCCATCAAGCTGACACCACACATACTTCTGGTACTTTAGTCACACCAGTGAGAATTGGTGGGTCAAGTTGTCCTGGGAAAGGTGCAGCACAGACTTTTGGGCAACCAACCCAGTATAAGGCCAGTGGGCACCATCTTCCAAACCAGGACCATCAACCGAAGAGACTCTTGTATACTCCAGTATAGGGAGGGGCAAGGCTATCCCCATCCTGGCCCTTCTCAGAACCAATTCCCTGCTGACCTCAAGTTCACCTCTTTGATCATTGTGGCCAGAACATCTTGTGTGGACCATCTAGGCTCCTTGGGCTACCAGCAGGACTTGAGCCACATGCCCCTGTGTGTGCTGTGCCACACCTGTCCTGCATGAGCACCGAGAGCCTCATGTTCGTGGGCTCCCAGAGTGATGCAAAAGCTTCTCACCGCATTCCTCAAGGAGACTGAGCTCTAGAACTTTTTTAGTAGCTCGTAGTGTTATTTTTCTACTCTCATCATGAAACAAACATTAATTTTATAATAAATATGTATTTTCTGTTGTGGTGGTTGCAGCCTTTTCCTTATGGTACCTGTCCCTCAAATTTCATCCACTTCAAGAGAGGGTAGAGACTACCCCAGCAGTTTGTTGTTAGGCCGCGCTTAGTGGTACATTGTGGGCACAAGGGCCGAGATGACCAATGACTTTCTTCCCCAAGCTGCAGCCTGAATTAGGCCCTAAAGGCACCGCTATCCTCTTTTATCTTCTTCAGGTCCGCCATCCTACAAAAGATTGCTTATGTGCCCCACTTGTGCCCCAGAGTCAGCATCTTGTCTCATTCCTCTTGCAGGTAATTGTCAGTTCCTCTCTAGGATGGGTTATGTGTAACTGGAAGAAGCATATTCAGAACTTACCAAAAGTTTGATTTTTTTTGGTCATTTATTTTAAAACTTTGAGTTAACATAAAAGGAACACATACTTTTTTTTTTCTTAAGCTGAGGACCATCACTTTAGATGAGTGTATCAGTTTTTTCTCCAAGTAACTATCTTTAAAATTGTTCCTCATCTTCCTTGGTAGTGGCCATGTTTTTTAGCCCCAAGAAGCCACCAGGAGCCATGAAAGAATCCACTTTAGGAAACCTTGAGGCCCTTCTGTCTACTCTCAGATGAACCCTAGAATATCTGCTCTCACTCAGAGTAAAAAGTAACTGACCACTAAATGTTCTGTGCTGGTTTTTAACTTGGCTTATTTCCTGTGATCGGGCTCATTCTCATCCTATGAGGGCCTCTACTGTCCAAAGCACTGATGCTTTTCTTGTTTTCTATCCCTCTGTGCCCTTGCCTCCCAGCTGCCCTTGAGATCTACTGAAAATATAGTAGACAAGTCTAATCAACTGTGAAATTATAACAAAAAATCCAACGGGAAGTGCCCTGATTTTTCAATCACAAATCCCACTAATACAAATTTTTTGCTGCTTCTCTCATTGCTGCTTTGTCTAGCCCTGCTTTGAAGAAATCACTGGTATCAAACTGGAGAAGAGCCCATTCTCTATGGCCTCCCTATTTCATTTAGAGGTTCAGTGGTTAAGGTACCCTTCCAGCAACACAGATAAATGAATGGAAGCCTCAGCTGGATGTTTAGAGGTGGCTTATAAAACCTACATGTTAGAATTCAAAGGGACTTACATTAGCGATCAACTAAGTCTAATTCCCCACTTTGCAGGCTTAGAGGTAAGGAAGTAACATAGCAATAACACAACTGGTTATTAACAGGTGGAACTAGAAGCCTTGCTTTAGGAGTCTCAGTCTGGATCAAGTAAATTCCATGCTCAACAGGTACCAATTGAGGATGAGGATAATGGTTGAAATGCAGCTATGGCCAGGTGCAATGGCTCATACCTATAATCCCGGCATTTTAGGAGGCTGAGGCAAGAGCATTGTTTGAGCCCAGGAATTCGAGGTTGCAGTGAGCTACGATTGCAACACTGTACTCTAGCTGGGGTGACAGAGCAAGACCCGGTCTTAAAAAAAAAAAAAAAGAAAGAAAATGCAGCTGTGATTAGGAATAGGAGGTCCTCTCATTTACTTCATAGTTATGTGGAAGTTTAGTGCATTGTGCTTCTGGTGGGTTGCTCCCTGAGTGTTCCTTCTTCCTGAAGTTTACTGGAGCCACCAGTGTAGATGCAGTTAGTCACAACACGGTAGAACATCATACAACAGAAACGGAGGCAGTGGAGGATGGGAATCGGTGTAGTCTTTCAGGGTTAATGTGGCCAGAGGCTGTGCTCACCAGAGTCAAGGGAGGCTACTATAGCCCATATAGACCTGAAAGCACCAACATTCTGGGACAGTGGAGAGGGCTGAGTAAAGGATCAGGCCCTGGTCACATGCTGGTAGAGGCTACTCACACTCATGGCTAGAACCAGCAAGTGACTGCAGTGGCCACCTCTATGAGCTGAGGCCTGGCCCAGTTTCTGAAACATTTAGGACACACAGATTCAGGTTTCTGGCTCCATACTGCAGCAGCAACTCGTAGGAGACTAATAGTGATCCAATGCCTGGCAGACTATATTTAATCCATGTAATGATCCTATGAGGTGGAAGGAAATCGCCTCAGAATGTCATGTGTCCAAGGGCATTTAGCTTAGAAATAAGAGTTGGGATTTGAACCTAGAGTAACCTAAGTTCCTTCCCTTTCTACACCATCATGGTACCTCCTAGATGAAACTGAATGTATTTATGTCTCTAAGCTAGCAGTCCTCATGCTTTAGTTTACATAAGTCACCTGGGGTATAAAAAGCAGATTCCTAGACCTTAAGTAGAGACTGATGCAGCCCAGGAATAGGCACTTTAGCACACAAGGAAGATAAATGAAATGCAGGCGACTATGGAACCCAACCTGAGAACACTGGTTTACATTCTGAGGCACTCCAACTATTTTTTTTCTCCCTTTAAGTTTCACATAATCATAGACCCTCTAGGGAATTTCCCCTCCTGAAAGTTATTTTTACACTGATCTTGCCTTTTCTGATACCAATACACATCTGGTCTGTGGGTCACCTTTTTATCATCTAACCCTCTTGTTTACCTGGCTTTTTAAAAAGCCAAAAGCTTTTCTGGAATCCCAACATCGCCCCACACTTCTAAGCTTTCTGATCTGTACTTCCTCATATTTAGGGAGTTTACAAAACAAATTCACGTATGTTATCTCTGATTCTTAAAACATCCCTGTGGAAGGCAGAGAACAGCTATTATTTTCATCTTACAGATGAAAAAGAACAGGGTTACGCTGCTTGTCCATGGTTAAATAAACAGATGTGGAAGTAGGCACTAGCAATCAGGCTTTCTAACTCCTATTGGAGGATTCTTTCCTTTCTGGACTTGATGACATTAGAACTGACTGTACAAGGTAGGAAATCTGCTCTGAAAATCTTAGGCATCTTGAAAGGTAAAGAATGACTTGGAAGTTTTCACTAACCAGGTTGTTTAAATGGCCAAGGAAAAAAGCTAAACGTCAAGGGATGCCTCCAAAGGTTTGCACTAGACATGTAGGAGGCTAACCAGTGAACTAAAGCCATAGAAAAGCCATTGCCCAACACGCAGTTCTGGCTGAGAACCTGGGGTTTCACTGCCTTGCCGCAGTGTCTACATCAGCCCATGCCCACGCCCCAGACACCTCAACAAATCTATTCAATGCAGAATCCATAAAACAGCTCACACCCCATTTATTATTTAAAAATATTTTGTTACAAAAGGAAAAAAATACAATGCAGTATAAAAGATTGACAGCGTCATCAAGTTTATTACACAATTTTCAACCTATCAGAAAGACAAACAAATCACTGACAACAGGGGGATGGGACCTTGGCCTTTTTGAGGGTTGGGTTTTTTTCCTTTTGCTATCAGGAAATAAAACTAAAAATTGTGTCATTGAGTAAAAACAAAACAAAAATGGGGAGAAAAAAATTCTCCGGGTAAACTGCATTTCTGGTATTCTATATATATATTTTTTTCCTTAAACTGTCACCTTACTTGGTTTTCTCTACATTTTAAAAAGACACCCGGAGCTGCTCTCGAGGATAAGCACATCACTTAACACTTGGCCGATGGGTGGGATGCCATGTTCTGAAGTGGAGGTGGGGATGGGGTTGGGGGACAGGGGAAAAAAAGCTACAACCTGTAGCCTCTGTCCCAAGGGAATGTACCTCTCCAACCCTGGGGGGGACTCCCTCAGTGACTGAGGGCTATGTCAGAAACGTGCTGGGAACAGGGGAAAGGTTCAGTCCAATTCAGTCTCTCCCCTGAGCCAGAAGGGTCTCCAGTGACCCTATGTCTCACATGCTAAGTCTTATCTCACATGCCACGTCTCATTTCATGTTAGATGTCATATGTCCTATAGATGCATGCAGAAGTAGCATCACCCCATGGGTACTGCAGGACCCTGTTGTTGCCTCCTCCTTCAGCAGCAACCACGTCACAATTTGGATGTTATGGGAAAAGCAATTCCATTTGTCTGTGTAGAAAATGGCCCCCAGAGTGCTGATCCTTAGAAGTCTGAGCTGAGTTCGTTCAAGTCAGGCTCCATTTCTTTCTGCTCCTTATCAGAGGCAGGAAGTACCTCCAAGCAGAGCAAGAGGAGCTATTAAGTCAACAGTCAAAAGGTGAAAAAACACCGAATTTGTGACTTTACCTGCCTACTAGTGCCAGGCTATCTCACAATAAGTAAAAGTAATGTACCGGGGGATGCAAGCCCATGCTTACATCAAACCTGAAAAAAGAAAAGCCTATGGAAGTAGGCCATACCCTGCCCAACTTGCCTCCCTCCCCACTCCTCCTGGTACTTCACAAGGGTCTTCATTGCTGAGGTCCCAATGTCCCCATCTCCCAACGGCAATACCTTCCTCTAAAACAAGGAAGCAGCCTTCTTGGGGAAAGGGCTCCATGTGTTAAATGGGAAAGCCCCAGGGAAATGGAACAACTAAGAGCTGGTTATTGCAAGAGGCAACCAAGCACTAAGCAGCAGAGGGTGGTAATCGGCTCTGCCAGGCTTCCCAGCAGAAAGCAACCTCACAGGCCTTCTCTGCTTAGGAGGGGCAAGTCCACCGAGAAGGCTGGGCAGCAGAGAGGTGAAAGGGTTCAGCCCTCTGGGAGGTCAGGGAAATAAACCGTCAGTATATGTGAGGGAAAAGCAAGAACAGAAGTAGCTTTTCATAAGGTAATTTCTGTTCTCATGGTCCCTCCTCAAAGGGCTGGGAAGCTAAAGGAGTTAAACAAAGAAGTGGTATGTTAACAAGGGGTTTAGACCCTCTTGGCCCCATCAAATCTAGTGCTGAGGGCAGGACCCTGGGCATATTTGGCACACCCAGTCACTCTTCCAGATCCCACATGGAAGATCCATTTTCTTTGGGAAGAAAGTCTTCCCATCAACCTCACCACAACTGCTCTTGGAGAATCAGAAACTCATAACATTTCCTTGAACAAAGCACCATTCTCTATGGAGACCAGGGGCCTGGACATGTTGTTTTCTTTTCTTCTTGTCTGCCACCCTTCCCAACCACATGAAGTCTTTACGTTCTTTCTCCTGGCAAAGAGGAGGTGTGGGATTGGGAAGGCTGCCAAGCAATCAATCTTCAATCCTGTAGGGCAGAGGGTATTCCCTGGGTGTCTGGAGGGAGTTAGGGGTTTGGAGGAAGGGAAAGGGGTGGAGCGGCCTCCGTCCTTTAGTCCTGATCAAGGTGAGGAGATGCAAGTCCATTAAAAAAAAATTTGCTTCCAACCAGACTCCTGCAATGAGAAGATTAGAAGAGAAGAAAGAAAACACAAGTTAGCAGTAACTTTCAGATTGATAAGAGCTTATACGAAACACACAGGCATTTTCTAAAGTTATAACATAAGAAGCAGGGGATGTAGACAGAGTGCAAGCCTGGGAAAGTAAAAGAAAGCAGGGCTGTCTGACACTAGAAGTGGTGAGGGAAATGGTGGGAGAAGAAGCTACACTGAGGGAAAAAAAAAGCAGTTTGGTTGAAAAGGAGACTTTGGAAAAGTATGGAAACTGTAACATGTCATGAAAAGTTGCTAGGAGGGAATATGATGAGTTTAAATACTGTTTCAGAAAATCTCTTCTGACCAAGTCATAGATTACCTTAAGGGGAGAGAAAAAAAATCTGGAAATGTGAGGTACCATGTTAAGAAAATAAGCATATACACAACCAAATCCATTAACTCCCCAACACCCAAGAGGCCCTAGCAGAGACCATGCACTTACAGCAAACTCCTCAGTATTTTGTTTTCTTTTAAAAAAAGTCCTGATGGCGGGGGGGGGGGGGGGCAACATACATAACCTAAACATCTGTACCCCCATAATATGCTGGGAAAAAAAAAAGTCCTGGTTGAAACAATGTCCGTATGAGTACGTGTGTTTGCACATAGCCCCAGAGATTTTCCAAATTGTACTAAAACTTAAAATCTAAGTCTTCCCCAACAAGACAAGCCGTGGGTGAGGTACCAAGAAGCATGCTAATACCAAGCAGGAATGACGGCCAGGCTGGAACAGAAAGCAGAGCATGAAGTAAAAGGAATAATCAGTAGTCACCATGAAAAAACCCTAAAAGCACAGTTAAGACCTTTTTACCCAATAGTCAGGGTTTATTAAGACACTTGTAGCGGCCATTAGACTTAAGGTCCCTAGTACATACACTTAGCCCTTGTTCCAATGTTGCAACATCAATCTCTGGGTGGTAGCATGGTCAGTCTGACCACATAAAACAGAATTAGTAGTCAAAAGGAAAAGAGGGGAATTAAATTCAGGCTTAGAATTTCTATTTTAATGCTCAAAATGGCAACACAGCCTATACACAAATGTTTATCCTTTCTATATGTACTTTTGTAAAGTGGCGTCATAAAACCTACAGGAGCTATCCAAGAAGACAAGACATCCACATGCTAACTGATCCTTCTATACACTGAAATGGCACTAACTATTTTCAGCTTAGAACCTCATAATCTGTGTGGCCTCTGCCTTGCTGGCCTCTCTAAACACCTATGCAGGCAGGTGTTTGTCCCATTTTCTATAAGGGAAAAATCGAAGTCCTCAGTGTATTCTCAATTTCACACCATTAGGGCTTCTGAATCTTTGAATTGGATAAAAATTGACAGAAAGCTCAGTTTTCAATGGATTGGCGATAGGAACGAGGTAAGAATGACTATATTTCAAGTAGGACAATGTCCTAAGACAATGAGATAACTGACATAGTTGAGGGAAAAAAGTCAAAGCCACAGATTACCCAAGAATATCCTCAAACTTCAAAGCATACACACATATACCCCAGAAGAGAGATAATTTGTGAACTGTTCCTTCAAAACAAGTTGCAGAGGATAACTTGTGTGTCATGAGAAGCTATAGCACCCAGTTCTTAAAGGTCTATGGCTACATTTTCGTGGTAATGTTGGAATGCAGGCAGAAATCAATAATTGCTTCAGTGGGCCAATCAGCCTTCAGGATAGGCCCCAAAGTTGGGCCCTATCCCGAGGAAGGATGCGTAAAGAAGGTTGCTGTTCTACTGCTGCCTCTGGACGGACCACACCTTTCACTCTTAGGGAACACCTGTTGACAGAATATAAATACGATTCTTTTCTAACCAAAAGGTTGTTGTACACAGAGCTTGCAAAATTAAGTTCTCTAAGGTAAATGAGGCCGTCGCACCATCTCCATAGCATGAAACCTCCTAAGCCATAGCTTGGTAACTGCAGATGGAATTAGGTCCTCAGGATGAGAATGTGAGAAACTGACATTTTTTAGGTATCTGATTCAGTTCTTTCGGACTGAATTTTATCATGCAGATGGAATAACCAACATATATACAGGTGACCAGAAAAGTGGGTAAGTAGAAAATTTGCCTGAGTTAATTTTCCTCATCATGTCATGGAGTTACACCAGTCAAATGACTGTTATAGGATTTTCAGTTATCCAAATGGAGTCATCCTCATAATGGCAGAAACAGTCCCATTTTATAAGTAGAAGACATGAAACAAAGTGACAGCTAAAGATTCAGGTTGAGATGTTCAATCCCCACAGTACTAATGGATCAGTGGATCTCACTGATAATTTCCCTGTCAAAAGGCTGTCAGGAGCAAAGCCATCAGGAATGGTGACATGCAGTTACATGTTTCAACTAAACTGAATGCGGCCCCAGAGAATGTAATTCATGCTCTGCACAGGCCAATTAACACCTCCCTGGTCACTCTTATCCCAGTCAGCTCCAAAGGATATATAATGGCCTGCGTGTGGGTTTTAACCTACAAGTAACACTAGCAACTGTGCTACCTCAAGCAAGAAAAGGGAAATGCTGCTACTACTACAGAAGGGATGGGACCGGACCAGACCTACTCTAACACCTGCCCTCCTGCCCACTCCCTGACACTGAATTAGGCCAAAGCTGTATGTGGGCTCCATCTACATTACAGTCTGCTTTTCCAGAGGATATGTGGGTACCTCCCAAAACTCAATCTGCTACAAAATCCAAAAGTGTGTAGAAGCTGCAGCCTAACTGTTGATTCTATGTGGGTTATCCTGGATTTCAATGTCAAGCATTCTAGGATTTTGTGGAATAAAGGAGTGGTTAAGAACAGAGAAGGGAGGCAGATAAAAAATATTAGTAACTTTTCATCTTCCCACTTATTTGCCTCCTATGGAAGCTATATTCCCACTTATTTCCCACCAATTCCTAGCTATAAATCTATTTAATGGTAGGTAATGCCAAAGAACAAGGTAGAGGGCAGCAGCCAAACATAAGAGGAATATTTTGTTAGTAGGTTATCACTAGGCAAAATATTGCAGAATTGTTAACAGTCTAGCCGATTGTTAATAGTCTAGCCATTGCTCAACTGTAAGGACTCATGTGTGGTAAATACTTCTTTTCCCTTCTTCATCCAGTCATCCATATAACCACCCCAAAGACACCGAACAGAACTATTTGTTCTTTCCTCTCACCTTCTTTCTCAATTATCATTACATCAGACCAATGAAACAGGCAAAAGACCAAGAACATCTTCATAAAGTAACTGATGTAAGACATAAAAGTGGGAAGTCCTAGAGACTTGTAAGTTTGCAATCACAAAATTGAGAAGAGACCCTAAAGTTATCTGGGTCATGCAATAGCCTCTAGGAACCACAGATAGACTCTCCTACCCAGAGTATGGCCTATTTTAAAGATCTCCACAGAAACAGAGTCAACATCTGCACTTGTTTACTTATATACTACAAACGATCTTTGCTAGAAGCTTTCTTTCAGTTGGGATTGCTAAACTGGTGGGATGTAATCTGAAGCTACAGCCTCCTCCACTACCCCCTACCTGGAGCCTTTCTGAGAATGAAAACACCACAGCAAAAAGCAGAGCTGAGAGAAGCAGACAGAATAAGTCCTGGTGACATAGCCAGAGCCCCTGGATCTAGCCAATCCTAACTGAACTTTCCAATTACTTGAGTTTTTCAATTACTTGAACTAGTAGTTTTCCTCCCAACTCCTCTTGCTTTTGTTTTCCTTTAAAAAAAAAAAAAACTTTGTCAATAAGTTTTCCAAACACAAAAATATCCTTTCATTGAAGTTATCTTCCACATAATCTCTAAAGCTATTAAATATAATTTTTCAGATCAGCTTTATTCTGACTGAAGTATACCAATTTTCAAAATCTTCGTAATAGATGTTAATTCTTAAAATTATTAATGTCGTGCCTTGAAAACTAAACAGGCAATAGTTTTACTTTTCTGTTTTGGTCAATTTTCCTGACTTTTTTACTTGAAAGTTTGGTGGAGTTAAAATATAATAATAATGGCTATCACTGGTAGGGTTAAAATATAAAAACAATGGCTATCATTTATTGAGAACTTACTATGTGGCAGGCACTGTGAGTGCTAAATGCTCTACGTGGATTATCTCACTGTATACTCAGCAAGCCACTGAGACATTTGCTCTTACTATGTTCATTGACAGACGAGGAAACTGAGAAACAGAAAGTGGTATGTCTTATTATTGGAACTGGTGTCTGACTGTAGATGCCACATTCTCAGCCATTATGCCATGCTGTGACTAAGATATCAGGTTAAGGCAGTCAAGAAACAGCTGAATCTCAGCGTGAGGTTACCCACAAAAAAGCAGGAAACCTGCTGTGAACTTCCAGTTACCTAAGTTAGAAGTCTTTACCACCCCCATTGCCTTTACTTTTGCTGAGAGCGAGAGAGCGAGAGCGAGAGAGAGAGAGAGAGAGAGAGAAAGAAATATTCACTATAAATCTTTCTTTCATAAAAGATCATCCACCAGCCAGGAATGGGGCTCCTTCCCACCTTTCTCAGTGGTGCCGGTCCCGTTCTCTATCCCGGTGTCTCTCGTGCTCCCGGTTCCTTTCTTGGAAATAATCATCATGCCGATCTTCATTATGAAGCAGATCCCGATGCCTCCTGCTGCTCTCTCGGGACCGGCTAGGTGACCTCTCCCGGGACCGATGTCTTTTCCTATTAGAAAGATCCTTCAGCCTCACTCAGAGGGCCTACAAGATGACTTTCATTATTTGCCTAAACTACTCTTCTATTACTCTATCATGGGCCCACTGTCTGAGGATCTTAGCTCTTCAAAGACTAATATTTTTTTTGGAAAATAAGTTAAATTTGTTGAGATCATACTAATGTATGGGGCACAGTAAGAATTTTACATGCATCATTTGACCTAATCTTTACAACAGATCTGTAAGATAAGTACTAATATCGTTCCTTTTCAAAAAATGAGGCTTGGAAAACTGACTAAATTCCACATGCGAGAAAGTCATACAGGCAGTTAACAGCAGAATTGGGATTCCAATCCAAGCTTGTATGGCTCCAAAGCCCATATTCTTAAATGTACCAACCAGTCTGTGTTTTTCCCTAAATGAGCCCACTGCCTCACCCAACAGATTCCAGATAATACAACACTTATTAATGGAAGTGTTTGATTAATTTCTTCCCCATAAAGATATGAAGGCTAGGTCCACTCTCAGCCAGGTCCCTGTCAGATACCCTGGCTTCCTTTCCTTCCCTGTCCCTTGGAAGAGTACTGCTTGGGGCTGGGAGGCGCTGACATAATCATCAACTCACCTGGAAGAGCTCCCACTGGCACCCACACTGTAGGACTTGGCTTCAATGCCATGAAGACAGTCCTTAAGAGAGGAGATGAGGACACGGCAACGCTCATCATTGGCGACCCGGGACTGTTTGATAACCGCGATGGCTGTGAGCAGCGTCTCAATCGCGTCACTGTAATCCCCTGACACGGGATGGATGGGAAAGGTCAAGAATGAGCAGAGGCAGTAAACTAACTAGATCAAAAGGAGAACTCAGAAGGACACAAACCAAGAGCGACTAGATGTCCCAAAGAACCATGGTAAAAAGACAAGGCAAACATAGCAAGTAAGTATAAAGTTGGACGACACCTATCTTCCAGTGGTTTAGAATCTGACAGATATTGTCAGATGTCGCTAATGGATCTACACACTGGTATATTGTTGTCCAAGGACTATTTGACAATATCTACTAAAATAAACAATGTACGTATTTTTTGACCCAGCAATTCTACTATACATTTTCTACTTCTGTTCAAAAGTGTGTCTCTTCAGCAATATTTCAGTGTGGTTTGTTATATTACCTTCAATAAAGTCTGGCTGCCTAAATTAAGGAACATTGCTTCTATTGAATATTACATAGTTGTTAAAAAGCAGGAGGTAAATCTCTATGTAAACAAAGTAATCCATGTAAGGCACTTAGCACAGTGCCAGGCACACAGTAAGGGCTCAATAAATGCTATATTATATATGGATATATTAGGTGTCCCAAATATAGTAATTGAAAAAAAGTTGCAAAACCACATTCCATTTTTATAAAAACAATCAAAATTATATAGGTTGTTATATACACAGAAAAAAATCTAGGGTATACACTAAATTGTAAAGGGTGGTCTTGTCCTTGTATAGAAGACTTTCATTTTTTAACACTGCATTACTTTTAATTTAATAAAATTTAATATAACCAAAAATGTGTACACATACATTATATATGTATAAAACACGTATATAAAGTATATGTATAAATTTAAAAAAAATTATGCTGCCATCAAAAACTAGCCCTTTCATTTCTCAAATCTGAGCAATGTCTGGCTCAGGGTTAGTGGTCATGGGATAGGTACTTGCACTTTGCTTTTCCAAGCTAAGTCAAGAACAGAAGACATACAAAGAAAACATGAATCCAGACAGGGGTCCAGTGAAGATGAAGACTGTGCCAGGCAATAAGAATAGAAACTACAGAGGGACTGTGATCCTGTGGAGGCCAGGGAACACCAGGACACCAGCTCCACCCTGGCAGTGAATTTTTGCCTGTTTTGTTGGCACGTTCTTATAAATATTTGTGGTCTGAGTGACTGGAATGAGAACAAAAAGGCAAGGAGATAAAGATTCAGTTACTGATCATCTCAGTGTCAAGGAACTGGAGGGAAAGAAGGAACAATGATGATTTTCTTTATACTCCTCTGTATATTTGACTTGTCATAATGAGCATATATTACTTTTTAATTTAAGAAGATTCGCTTAGAGGTCACTGTAGATTTTCTAGTGGAAAAAAAAAATTGAACATATACATTTTCTGTCTTTAACTTACTCTGTGAATTCAAATTTTGCAGCCAAAGATGAGAAAATATGGAAAACAGATGATAATATTTAAAGCTAACATATTTCTTTGATCTGACAGTCTACAGACATTTACATTCAGGAGGGGTACCCACAGGAAGAAGTGAATATGGCAAGTGGCATGATGTAAAACCTGGACCAAAACCCTGAAACTTTCTAAAGCCTCTTCTTTTAGGAACCACAGATTTTATGGCCAGGGCTTTCAGAATCATGACTGCTGGTTCTGCCCACTTAATACTGAGAGCAGGGCAAAAGTTAGCTGTAAGGGTATAATATGCCTTAAAATGATGCCCGATAGACTTGCCTCTTTCTAGGATAGGCTACATGGATGCCATCAGCTCTGCTTAGACTCCTTAATGTAATCATTATCATATCATAATCTATATCAAACCATTACCTAGTCAAGGCATCATTTCTAAAAACCCAGGGTCTATATTTAGCACCGGGTCTACTACATAGACACTAGATCTAAAGATCAACCACTGAGATCAATGGTTGATTCCCTGAGGCAGAAATTTCATTCTATGACAAATATCACAACGAGAAGGTATTTATTATTTATATTCTAGGCACCAAGTTGGTTTTCATGGGGGCAGGTCTAGACACAGGATAAATAAGCAATACCACTGGAGCTTCCCAAAAGCCAAGAAATCAGGTTACATATTGCTCTGCAAAGTGTGCCACTCTTAATATCTAACAGTGCTCCAACTTTCATCTTGTTGAACTTTTGCCAATGGAAATGACAAAATCAGGGAAAAAACTAAAGGTAAGGAGAACATAGCAAAGGTAAGTGTGAGGTACCTGCACTGGCTCCAGATACAGCTTTGGAAATGGCACTGCTAGAAATTGCTCTGTTTCGCTTCATGATCTCTTCAAATTCAGCTTCGCTCACTGTAGAGGGTGGAGGGCCCGAATCTCGGCTGCACAGAGATAACACCATTCCTAATTGCCTACGTTCCTTATTATTTTTATCATCCTCTATAGTTCAATGTTATTTAATTATAATTACTTACTATGTAATGTCTTAAATGGTTCCCAGCCTGTTCATGTGTTCTGTATTCATCTTATTATTAAAGACAGAATTTATGTCATATACCTTTGTAATTTGGATGACCCAATAGCGCTAGACATTTGTAGCAGCTACTTATGGCACTCAATTTAATTAAACTCCTTAAAAGGTGTTATGAAGGACATGGTTTGGGTCAAGTGGTTAAGATGCAATCAAAACACAAAATAAAAATACTAACAAATAGATAGTAAAATTATTTCCTAGGACTCAACACTATGACAACAGAGTATGCACAAAGGAAAGCACAAGGATTCAGTGCTTACTTCCTTAGGGAGAACAAAATGCTTAACACACTTGTCTACCCTACTAATATCTTGGCTCAGATCTCAAAGGAAAACAGTCCTTACCTGCCATGATGGTTATAGGGTGCAGAGGCCTTCATGTAAGTATCTGGTGGAGGCCCCACTGTAGCATTTGGTGGGGGGAAGAAGGCTGGATTGAGGTGAAGGGCAGGGGGGATA
>RJWJ010025661.1:0-23689 GCA_004363605.1 Indri indri | reverse complement strand
TCATTAAAGTTAAAAGATGGAAAGTATGTAACAAGAAAAGAATCCTGAATTGTTCTATAGTTTAAAAAATACCTAAAAATCACAGATTGGTAAATGGATTGTTTTCAAGAGAACTAAAGCTCCAATTATTAAAATAGCATAGTGAAATAAGCTAGTCCATAAATCTGAAAATAGGTACTAAAATTCTAAACTTCCCTCCTCTCTTCTCAGTTTGCTAGTTAACAGTCTTTAGAAAGTCACTCGGCTTCAGTTTTCTAAGTCTTGATCTTCTGTCTCCTCTTATTTTTAGTTAGAAAACTGAAGAACCAAAAGATTTGGTCAAGCATTTTGAAGAAACCAGAAAATGGAGTTAAATTCAGATGATCTGGAATATAAAATTTAAAATACACTTAAGGATATATTAATAAAATACCAGTTTTG
Organism: Indri indri; assembly: GCA_004363605.1. Lineage (NCBI taxonomy): Eukaryota > Metazoa > Chordata > Mammalia > Primates > Indriidae > Indri > Indri indri. The sequence continues at coordinate 23,269 of RJWJ010025661.1, read as the reverse complement.
GTTGTCAGTGGTGGCAAATGGTTTTGCTTGCTTGTTTTCAAAGTACATACACTCATGACTATATGAAAAGAAACCAAAGCACTGGCACACATACATAAAATTTACCAAAGGGCATACTATTATTATTGTCTACCCTCTATGGGTTAAGGGAGATTTTTAGAGGTCAGGGAAAGCCCTTTTTATTCAGTGTAGCACTTACAAAAAGCAGAACTACATAAATACAATTATTGCTCACTTAAAGGATAATCTAAGCAATGTAAGGTTACTTTTGCTTCCTCCCATCCCATCTACTTTCTGCACATAGAAAAGGAAGAGGAAAAGTTTTAGCTACAGAAAATGTCAGCTGCTTTCCCAGGGAGGTCAATACTAGTCCTATATCACATAATCCTAGCTTTTTCCTTAGAACAGCACACAAGAACACTAAGGGAAATACTGCTGCGGGGAGGGAGATGAAAAGGGAAAGGGATTTATGTATGTATGTATATACATATGTATGTATGTATGTGTGTGTTTGAGAAGAGAAAGAGAAAGAGAAAGCGAGAGGGGATTATATTCTTAGAAGACAGATATATTAACAACATAGTTCCTATAAATCAGTGTTAACAATTATCTAGTTGACATATGTGTTATTTTCAACTGGGTCAAACATAAAACTAATAATCTAGAGTTGTATATTACCATAGATAAGAATCAGTTATAGAGAGTAGGAAAATCATATTGTATGTGACCTTCGCTAGTATTAAACATATTTCTTAATCAGACAAACCAAAAATAGCAGCTTTATTTTAAAAGATATAGAAATAGCTTTAAAAAAACAGTTAAAATCTGAATAGTTTGAGAGGAAAATTTGTTAAATTATAATTATTAGTATGAAAATATGCTTTAAAAGTTAAGAGATTCAGAATTCAAAACTTTGACAAGTAAGTGCTCAAATCAAAATATAATTCTTTTGTGAGTTTTCAGACATTGCGTGAAAAATCTGGAATAATTAATTACAGCATTGATCAGTAAAACCCAATTAGAAACAGTTATACCATAGCAAACAGAAATGAATTACCTCGTCTTCGCCCATAACTCCTTGCTGCATGTAAACAAAGGACAAATTGTAAAATGTCAGAACTAAAAATAAGCCCACATGTACAAATATTTGTGAAATGGAAAGCCATGTGGGCATCTGGAAATTAGCGCTACTTTAAGAGCTATGACAATGTCACCATATAACATTTGCATGATGTTTTACCATTTATAAAGCATATATTTGTGTGTGTGTGTTATCTCAACCATATGAACCATATGAAACTGTGAAATTAACAGGAAATATACAATTTATTCTCATTTGTGTTAAAATTCATAAATACTGGTTTCATCTGATCATGACAGAAATATACAACACGTTACAGTTAAATAGCATCCCAAATAATTTTCATAATGAATGGAAACATCTTGAATTAAATTATTTTTCTACTTATTATAAAGAGTGCTATGGCACATATAATCCAATAAATAGCTATTCAGATCCAATCCACATTATACCAATCCCTGCACGGAAGTACTGCTGGAAGACACAGATGACTAAGAAGATACACCACTATTAAACTGATACTCCAAAGCCTGTACGACTTTGATAGAATGTAAGCAATCAATCCATGTTCAAATTTGTTTAGTTACAGAAATGATTAACGATATACTATAGATAATAATGCTTTTTATCTTTTTGAAACATTCTATAACAGCTGTCCACTAAGTGTTTATGTGTCTGCCTTTAAAATACAAGGGATTCAGATACAAATTACTATTAAGATCATCATAGGCTAACAGTACACATATTATATACTGTAAAAGTATAAAGCAGAAAGGCATATTTCAATTTATGTTACTTGACATTTACATAATTCCTATGGAAAAAATAAAACTGTAATTTTTTTTTCATAAACTACCAGTTTGATAAAACCCACAAATTGTTTTTAAATTACACCTTCTCACAAATCTGACAACACATTAAGTAATTTTACCCTGGAATTAATAGATGAAGTCCAGGCAGTAAACAAACAAACAAATAAAAATGACTATTAAAATTAAGATCTTATTTCATGTTTGTAGATTTTTTTTAAGCTTGGGAAAAATTCAATATATAATAAATCTCACATCAGAATATGTATTAAAAGTTGTCAGAAATGTAGTCTTCCCAGGAGCATAAAATTTAAAGATCACATTATTAAATATATTCTCTTATAAAAGTTTTACAAAATACATTTTTAATTTTATACTAAGGCTTATAATACAAGGAAATGTGCCTACAAGGTGAGAATATAATATTAGTTCCTCTATAATAAAAAGTGGGAAAAACTAACTTGTCAACTCTTAGTCATTTATACCTCTAAGAAATAAGTCAATACATACAGGCTTATCACAGCCTTTTATATAAAACTAACTTCATTTGCATTTCTGCCATTCTAGTGTCTTTATTTAGCTATATAATCTACCATACACTTAACCTGTCCGTGAGCTCCAATTACCTCAAAGCCTGGCAGATTTATTTCATAGCTTACTTGACCTATATATTAGTTTAGGGTGAGGGTAGAAGTAGCATTTAGAATTATGTTGTCTAGGTCTTCTAAGACTTATAAAGGCCTTAAAAAAATTTCAAAATGATGGGAGATCAACTGTGAAAAATAAGACTGATAAAAGAAATTTTAACAGAGCTATCAAGAACAGGCTATAGAAGAGTAAATTCTCTGAAATCTTAATGGTTATATTAATCCTAGAAATGGTCAATAGGCCCCCAAACACTTCACAGCATGAATCAGGAATTGGGCTTCCTGCTTATCCCTATGAATAGCCTAATGATATTAATCCAGTATAAGTTTGTTTTGGGGAATTTCATTCATGAGTGTAGAGGGTCAAAGATTTATCAAGCAAAAATCTATTTCATCAAGTTTAAAGTCAAATGATGAATTATGATGAAGTCATAATGTGGCACATAACTCTTGACCTATTGAGAAAATCAGTGACATCATAACCAGTTTATGTTCTTAGCTGTTATGTTCTTAGCTGAGGCTACAATACTAAAATGGAGAAAATATGTATAATTTCATTGCATCTTAAGTTTCATCTCATTCCTAGGCTTAAACATAATTATTTAGAAAAGTTCTCCAACTATCTCATACCTGAGGAATTTCAGAATCCTGTAAAGAGTTATTCCACTTATTTTTTTGGACAACTTTCAGATTCCAAGTCTCTACATTACCAAAAATAGAACTGACTGCAGATGAAGCTAAACCATGTGAAACATTTCCTATTCCCCGCCATGGAAATAACCAATCTGCTACCATTACACAAAACAATGGTTTGTGTACTCACTTTCGTACCAATGTTCCTATGTGAATTTCTGGATTATGTTCTACTATAACTTTGGATCAGAATTATCAAAAACCCCCAGTAAGAAAAAAATATCATTACCTGACTATTACATTTTAAAAAAGACTTCTTTAAACAATATGCCCCTCCAAATTTACTTAGAATATGATTTAGAAAAAAAAGATGGGGAAAATCTGTTGTATAAAAATTGTATTTATAACATTAAATTTCAAGTAAATCTATTTTATAAAGCATTACAAAAACATTTATACAAAATGAGGAACAGGTTACTTAACATATATGTGCATACCTATGTATATATGTACATATATGTCAAAAATATATTATTGATGTATGTGTTTATTTATTTTAGGATAATAAGAAGGCTCTGGAAAAAGCCTGAAGACCTCTCCTATACAAATGACTTTACAATTTGGTCCTAGCTTCCAAATAATCTTAAATTGGGACCCATAGCTACCAAAAGGAAACAGGATGATCCTCACCTTCTGATTAGGGGCTTTGTGCTCTGTGTACTGGCTCACGGCTACATCTGCGGTAGCTGGATTACTGCAGCTGGAGGGAGGGAAAGGCAAACCTACCAAATCGGCTGGAAATAAATGCAAGCTAAAGTTCTCTTGGTGAGGAAACTAAAGAAATTTTTATTTGTTCAACTTGAAAAAGTCAAAACTAACGAGAGAAATATACACTCCAAATCATAATCCTTTTCAAGACTCAAAAGAAATCTGTTATCTACTCTACTTTTTCTGCCAGCACACAAAAAAACTGATGGCTAGCAAGTTTCCTATTTTCATACTTAATATAGTGAATTTAGAGGATTTGCCTTCAGAAATGAAATTTTGTTACTGAGTAAATTTTCTTAATTAAAAAATACACATAACTTTTTTCTTCCTAAAAAGTACAGCAAGCTCTTGTTCACACCCATGGCTGTGTATGTGGGTAATCGCAGCTAATTTAAATTTCAATCTAGCTTGCTAATACCATTCCTGATACCCGTAGCTGCTCCCCACCTACTTATTTCTGTTCTATTTGTTTCCCTTTTGAAAAACCATTTGTACTAATAAAAATGTAAGGTGTTTTCCTTGGTAGAGTACAGTGCAATCCAAATATAAACACTTGAATGATGTATTACTCTCTACTTTTTCCTTACTACAATGGGAAACAGAGGGATTTTTTTGGTTTGTTTTTTTTCTACTACTAATAATAAAAAGCGTAAGATTTACACACTTAGAAATACAAATATTCAAGTTGTCATTCTAACTTCAGACAATACTTACTTAGTCTTTGGTTTTCAGACAATCCACACATCCCTATATAACGTGACCTCCCTAAAGTGCTTCCGGATGCTAAGTATGGACTCTTCTACAATACTTTAATTATTCAAGAATGGCAGTCTCCAACTGTCAATTTAACTAAATTTGAGGAACACAGTCTGTTCAGGAGTAAGAGATTGATTGTAGTTATATTTATATGGCACTTTTGAATTGTTTTTAAAATGTTTTTACCTATATAACAACTTGATGAGATGTGGTATTATACTGCCTTTTTTATATACCTGAGTTAACAGAGACTCAGAGTTAAGGATTTGCTAGAGGCACTTCATAGTTTTACCCATTTGACCAATTTCCTGACTTTTATCCCATTCCCTGTTCATCCCTTAGTTACAAGGAATATTTAAAGGTTTAACCATAATTGCTAATGAACTATTAAGGTAGAATCATAAAATCTTTACAATGTTTGCCATATCTGCCTAACAACTGTATTATTATTTATACATTACTTGTTATCAAAGGGACTCAAAACTCACATCATTGTAACATCACAGATTTCTGTCAGTTCTGTATTTTTAAGGAATGTTCTTTAATTGTAATAGTTATGCATTTATTTTAATGTGTATCTGTGTATATCAAAAGTCATTTTGGGTACCCCAGGGCACCACACTTCAGAAAATACTGTCTCAAGAGAGTTATTTTACCTTTTGACCCAAATTTGTCCCAATATAGTTTCTACCAAATGGTTCTAGTTTGGCTTTGTGCAATAACATAAAATGAACTTTCTCTGGTAACTACATATAATATCTTTCAAATAGTTGAAAGTACCAGTTAAGTTTTCTCTTAATTTTATATTCTCCAAAGAGAACATACCTAACTCCTTCATCTATCACAGGACATGATTTTTACTCTTTTCAAAGTCATTTTGTCGCTTTTCACCATCACCCACTAGACAACTAATGTGTACTTTGAGAAATAGTTCTAAATACAGGCATGAATTCACTCACTTCTCACTCACAACAGTCCCCGCTAGGCAGGCAGTATGCTATCCCTGTTTTAGACATGGAGAAACTGAGTCAAAGTGAAGTTAGATAAACTGTTCAAGGTTACACAGATAGAAAAAGCAAACTTGGGGTTAAAACACCCAGATAATCTGGCTACAGTCTGTGGTACCAACCACTATGAACTACTACTGCTAAACCACTATAAAAACAGACCGATGTAAAATTTATTAGTAAATATTGGTTTTTAAAGCCAACAATATTGGCTATGCTCATTTGTTAAGTAATGCAGCTTACTTAACCAATTGCCTAATAGGGAGTTAATTCTGTGATATACTTAAAAAAACTTCAATAATTCACAAAGGTAGTCTATGTACTATAACACAACCTCTTTAATCAGTCAATAATACTTAATACTTAGTATAGGCAGAGCCTTATACTAACATCCCTTAATTCCACATTTCCTAGGGAGACAACATGCTTAGAATATAGTTGAATTACATGTAAGTTAAAAAACAGCTGAAGAAAAATTTTCCCTTATGTTTTAGTGCCCTTCTTTGCTTAGTTCTCTCTTCAATAACCTTGAAGTTTACTACAATTATTTAAATTCTTAATATTTCCTTATCCCACAGATATACCCAATTATATAATTTTTGCTTTGCCTTTTAATCAATGATCCCAAATGAGTAAAAGAAATTTTCACCCCTTGGATCAAAGTGTCTCTTTTCCTGGCCAAAACACATTTTCATGACCTAGTTTCATTATCTTTTTTTCTCCCTTAGTCCCTTGCCAGAAAAAGTTCAGAATTTCCAGTTGGCTTCCTGTACTGAGTATGAATTGTAGCTCCAAATGGCAGACTGCTGAGAGTGTTCACATAATAATTTTTTATTTGTCCACAGATGCAACTCTTGCCTGAAATGTGATGAAACACTTTCCAACCTAACAACTACATTATTTATAAGGGCTTTTGGCAACTGATAAAATCAATCAATAATGTTTAGTGTAACCAAAAACGTTAAGTTGCAAAAACAGTATGACTACTAAGCTCTTTGCTTCCACACAACTGAAATATTTTATTGCGAATACATATCCTTCTGGATCATCCTTGCTAACTATCCACTCAGTGATTTAAAAACATCTGTGAAGGATCTAACCAATTATCTCATAGAGTACTTTCTTTCAAATGGACTTTAACGGAATATGTGAAATAAATGTAAATTCAAGTTTTTCAACAGAAATATTTTTCTGCTTTTCCAGAAGTTAAAATAGAAATGAGAATGATCTTTATGTATCACATGGAATGTTAAAACAAAAAGAAAAGTATTTAAGGAAGTCGAATCGACACATAAATAATTTATTGTTACCTAAATCTATCATTATTTTATAAATCAACCCAAGGAAATACCAAAAATTGTAAGCTATTTTCAGTTCTGTAAACTCAATTTCATCGGTATCATTTTTCGGTCACAGATTTAGAGTCTGAGACCAACTACTCAAATGATATGGTTTTTATATTACACAGCAGAAAAGAAAGTTGAATGAAGATGTTTTTAAATGAAATTTCTAGTACCTTTCCAGTCTAAGTGTATGTAAATATCATAGTTTGCCAAGTTCACAAATGGGGCCTACTGAACCACCGTGAGGTCTGGCTTGGACATGGCTTCCGCCTGGAGTGCTCATTCTGGGCCTAGTACTACCTTGACAATTCTGCTTCTAACCATCCTGAAAGATCCTCACTTAAGTAACCCAGTCCTTAGACTAGGCTGGCTTGTGGTGGACAACTCCATACGGTGAAATGTTGAACAAACCAATCAACCCCTCACTTTATTTCATCAATTTTTCTCTCATTCCAAAATCCTATCTACCCTGACAATTTCCCAGGTGGCCTGAACTTTATTTCCATTTTTCTGTCATTACAGTCTTTATTTAATATTAGTTTCACATGGTCTAGCTTTACATTGACCTTATTTTCAGGCTTTGTTCCCCAACTTCATTGCTATTTTATTTCAACAAAGCTTTAATTGAAACAGAAGAGCCAAGCCATTCTAATGATATTATGATTTTTAAAGTAAATACGATTTCTATTCCTTCCTCTTCCTACTACCCTCCTCCACCCACCCTGATTTAAAAATACTTTTGTGAAGGATATTTTAATCCACTATCCCTACTTCCACAATCATGGATGCATTAAGTACTGTGACTCTTTGAATAAGTTAATGTTTGTCCAACAGAAAGAAAACAAACTTTAATAAAAGTTTATTTATTCTTTTCCTTACTCTGGTGCACTTTATTACGTAAACTATCTAGTTTGAATAAATTTGGAGTGATCACCATATTTACAGAGTCATTAGTGTATTCCTTAGTTAAACATAAACACAAGTGCTACACTAAGTAACAAGTTCTTCTGCACTTTGCAAACCTTACATCATTTAATTCTCATAATAAACCTTCAGACTATATTCCCATTTCATAGATGGCGAAACTAAACTAAAGTCATAGTTACTTGCCCAAGGTTATACCTTAAACTTGAAACCCAATATTCAAACTAGGACTGCCTCCAGAGTCTTTGATCGCTGAATTAAAACTGTACTATCACGAATGCACTTTAATGACTGCTTTGCCAGCCAGAACATGCTCGGATTTCTAATTCTGCTTTCTGTACAGGCATAGCTGTAGCTTTATTTTTATACTTATAAAATGATTACTTGTGCATATGGGGTAGGTTCAGAGAAACATGTATTTAATCATCTTTATTTCTATAAATCAATTAGAAACATAAAATGTTTTTATAAAACTTACCATTTAACATCAACAGATTGTCAGTTCCTGGATGTGGATAGCTCAATCGACCTTTAAAAAGACAGGAAAGGGGAGTTTGAAGATTTATGGAGCTATTTGAAAAGCAAATAAAATAAAAAAATAAAATAAAAAATGCAGGGTAAGGGAGAAATTATTCAGCGCAGTATATTAAGAACTAAAAAGCTAATGTTTAACTCAGAGTATATTAACTAAAATTATCACCGAAGTTGAAAATAAAACAAAAACAGTTAACCTTGGTTCCTAGATCATAAGATCACATTGTGATCTGGGAGCAAGGCCAACAGAATAAAGCTTATTTGTTTTTTGAAACGTAAAAACAATGCAGGTATCCTAGCTTTGCAAACTTAATATGGGATGTGAATTTTTTTTCATCTTTTCAAAGCTGTTTGTAATTTTCTCTGTAGATGTCTTTTGCCAAAAATAAAACTTGAAGGAAAGGAATTTATCTTCCTAAATCAAAAACAACTAAAATGTTAAAATAAAAAGCAGAAAAAACTCATCACAACTTGCCATTTAAGTCAATGTAGCCTTATATAGTCATATTTAGATAAAGAAATTTAATGAATGCATCTTAATTGTATTGTTACAAATGCTATTGGAAATTTAACTTGTTCAATATTTATAAATGACTTAAAAATAAAAATACAAAAAATGAAAATATTAAAGCTTATAAGCACAGTAGCATAGTATTTCTTCTGAGCCATTCTTCATTCAAAAGTTTTGTTTACTAAATGCAGAAGGGACAACAGTACTACATATAGCTGTGGAGAAGAAAAAAGGTACACATGAAACATACTACGGTTTATCCAGAGTTTTTACATCATAACACTTATCTGACAAAATCCAACAGCAAGGATGATCATTATTTCTAGTCGATTAAAAAAAAAAACAGGATTTTTTCAAATGCCTGAATCTCTAATAGATTATTTAAAAGCTATATTAATATCTATTTAGATAATTGTTAAAAATTAAATGTATGGATTTGTATTTTAGCAACTTTCAAGCACAGTCCCTTTAATCTACTTATTTACTCCCAAGTTTCATGCAGCATGACATTAGTTAATAAATGACCTTTAAATAAAGTTGTCATACTCTAAAAACATACAAGTGAGTTTACTGTTGTGATACCTTAGCATGGAATGAGAAACAGGTGAATATGCACAGGAAGTACAAAACAGAAAGGCCAGGAAGCACAGCTTTTCCTAAACTGGACTTAAGTAACACAGAACATTACTTTGAAGTGTTATAGCTTATTTTGGAAATGTGCCTATTTCTAAACATCTTGCTGCAGATGGCCAAATTTAGAGAACAATTTAAGGCCATGAAAAAATTACTGTTATTTCTGATTAAGATTTAAAATAAAAAACTCCTACAAAAGTGGTAACCTCTGTTGCTGTTCAGTATAACAAGTTAATTAAATCTTCTACATTGACAGTGTGTAGGATGCAGAGGATACAAACATGAGTAAGGCAATCTCTGCTTATGATATGGTAGGGGAGATAGACCCAAATATACAGTTTCAATAAAATCTGCTAAGTGCTAAGAGTTATGTACGGTATGTTATATTCAAAAAAACCGTAATGGCATATTTAATCAAATGCAAGAATTTAGGCAAGACTTCCTGGAAATGTAAATTAAAGCTTTAACCTGAAGCCTAGTTCCACCATGAAAGACACTCAACTTGAAATTGCCACATAATTATTCTCTAATACATTCATCGTTCACTTATTTATCCCAAGATACAGGTAATAAGATACATTCACTGATAATCGGGTTTTGATATCTTGGCTCTGAATGGACATAAAAGGCACACTATATGTAGAAAATTGAAAAGACAGATACCTATTTGCAAATGAACATATATTTGTATACATGTTCTAAAATATTAAAGCCCTCCACATAGACAAGTCTTTCAATATAACTAAAAAAAGTACTCCAAAATGAAATAAGCAAATTTAGACTCATTTTTAAGTTATCCATACACTTTTCCTCCATGAAAATTTTAATACATCTTGCAAGTTAACTTTTACAGTTTTACTTAGGATGTTATTAAGACCACTTTCACTAAGAACCTGCCAATTGATAGCAGTAACTAACAACATTTGAGTGTTTACTACGTGCCAGGAACTTTTCTAAGTTCTTTACAACCAATTATTTAATCCCAACAACAGTCTCATGAATTAGGTACTATTATCTTCCTATTTTAAGATGAAGACACTGTTATCATAAAAGGTTAAATAACTTGCCTAAGGTTCTATCACTTGGGAAGTAGCACTGGCAGGGATTTGAACCTAAGCAGTTTGGCTCCATATTTTTAATCACAACTTACTATTCATAACACAATATAGAGAACGGTACATATGGTGGGTTGTAGGATAAATTCATCTATTAAAAAATTCACAGAATGATTATAGCATATTAGATAACAAACTTTAATATAGAAAAATAGAAAAAACCACACTGCTATAAAATCAATTCGTACTTATTGTGTAAAAGACCTGTGGCGTAGAGATGGATAGTTGTACACTAATACCTACCTGTTTCTGTCAATAATAGGGCCCTCGATGTTAGATAGGAACAGCGCTGCCCAGAGAAAAAAGCTCCATTTCCTAGCCTTCCTTATAGTTAAGTGTGCCTGTGTATATATAAGAACTGGACAATGGTATGGAAAGTAAAAGTGGTATGCGCAATTTCTGGGAAGTAAGTACTGCATCCTTAAAGGGTCCTGCTTCCTTCCTTCCCTCTTTCCTATTTGCTAGAATGCCCATGTGATAGCTGACCTGAAGAAGTCATATTAGACCAGGAGGCAGAAATTGGGTGTTAAGGATAACAGAAGAACAAGATAAAAGGCGCTTGGATCCATGGAAATCACTATATCACTCTAGGAGTGTTAATGCTTCTGAAAGAGAAACAAACTTCTATCTTATTTAAGTTACTTAGGAGTTTTCTGTTGTCTCAGAAGAACCTAAGCTTACAAATAAAATCTTCTAGTAATAAATTTGGGAAAATTAAATTTTAGGTAACCAGATGATGGCTTATTTATTATTGTGGAAATATGATAAAGTATACTAATTTCATAACGGTTTTATACATCTATAAATAATGGGTATGTACTACCTCTTGGTACTTCTTTTATATTAAGATACTATGATTTAAAATAATTTAAAAATATGTATTTTTAGGTGTCAGCGAATAACTGGAAGACCTATAGTATCTTAAAAATTGCCTTATTAGTCTATTATGATTTTAAATATTAATTTGTATAATACATATACAGTTGGCCCTCTTTATCTGTGCGCTCTGCATCTGTGGATTCAACCAACCACTGATCGAAAATATTCGGGAAAAAAAATTCCAAAAAGCAAAACTTGAATGTTTTTGTTTTGTACACTAAGTACAACACTGAATCCATGCAAATGAAGTGATGTCTAGGCATTATATTTGATATTGTAAATAATCTAGAGATGATTTAAAGTATATAGGAAGATGGGTGTAATTTATATGCAAATACTATACTATTTTATAAGGGACTTGAGCATCCTAGATTTTGGGATCCCTGAGAAGTCCTGGAACTAGTCCCCTATGGTTATACTGTATAAAGCCCTATTTTATATTAGCCACTTTAAATGTATACCTGAGTAACTAAAAATGCTAAGAAATACAAAAACTACATACACCTTATCATTTGTATAGACAAATTACCAGATTACATTTACAACAAATATCTGGTCCCTCATCCTCTACCATTCTAACTATACTGGCCTCTTTGCCATTTCACAAACATGTCAGGCATATTCCCATTTCAGGATCTTCCTACTTCCTCTTTTTTTCTGCTTGCAATGCATTTGCCCAGATATGACCTAAGCTTGCAACCCTCACTTCATTCAGGTCTTTAAGAGATGGCATCACAGATCATCCTGCCTAAAATAGCAGCTCCTTTCTTTCTGTAGTCCCATGATACTATATTTTTTCTTCACAGTACTATTATCTAACATTTTTAACTGTCTCTATACTTCTTTAAAACAAAGATCCATGAGGGCGGGGACTTTGTCTCTTTTATTCTCTACTGTATTTCTAGCATCTAAAACAGAGCTTAGCACATAATAGGTTCTCAAATATTTGCTGAATAAATGAAATATTTCATTCCATGATGTGAACCACAGACTCAATCGAATGCACAGATGCCTTAATACGTGTATGTGTGGCATGGGAAGCACATTCTCTAGGAAAATAAAAAAAAATCACAGAACAAGACTTTATTTCAGCTCACTGCTAAATCCCTTAAGTACTGGGGGGTAGGGGAGTGGGGAGATACTGCAAAAGTTGCTCATTGCTATTTGCCAAAGTAGATTTCTCTCTTCTCCACAACTAATCTCTTTTCTTTAATGAATAAACACAAAATGAACTTCAAAGCCCCAATATTCAGTTAATGATGCCAACCCATTTCTCATCAGTGATGAGAAAGTTGTTAAAGAATGATGTCACATGTTCTGCCAACTGTTTTCAACAGAAAAATAAACATTTAAATCACTTATTAGAATCATAAAGAGTTGGGGTTAGAATTAACGTTAGACCCATTAAAAAGAGAGGCAGTACAGTGATTAAAGGCACAAACTCAAGAGCTACCAAGTTCCATCACTTATTAGCAGTTCAAACTTAGACAATTATTAAGAATAAGCCATAGTCATCCAACTGTAAAATAAGGGTAAAGATCTACCTTTTAGTCATGCCAATTAAATACATTAAGTATACAGATAGAGTCACCAGGAAAAGTGCTTAAATGCATCACGTACTCAGTAAATGATATGTATGCTATATATACTATATGTATATTAAACACACGCCCTTAATTGAAGACATCTAATACTTCTTTCTTGTGTGCTTTAAATAAAGCATTGCTCCCACTCATTTGATAGACTCTTCTAACATTTTTCATAACACATATTTTACCTTTACTGCCAAACTCAATTAGAAAAACAGGTTCATATGAAGTCTGGTAAAATCCACATAGAATGTGGCCATTACCAACCTTGAATAACTCCAACCTCTGCTCAGATCCAAGGGGCAGGACAGTCATTCCTGACCTCACTCCCAAATCTCAATGCAAGCCTCATAAAAGCCTAAGAATAAGATCATACAAATGTAGAAAAGACCCTTAGATCCAAAGTACCAGATCCCGAGAGCAAAAGAATCATTCCTTACCTACAGCTAATAAAAGCCATCACTCTACTTTAGATTCAATTGAAATTAATCTAGTCGACTCACTCTTAAATCAGGATCCTAACATAATTTTTTGACCTAATAATAATTATAAATTCTAAGACTTTTATCCAATAAATACTAGAAAATATACTAAGAAACACCAAAGAACATAGAATACCAAAAAGTTTTGTTCTAAGTAATGTGTAATCACAAAAAAGGACAATAAAAGATTAAACTTAAGTCATTAATCATCTGGTAAAATAATGTCTTATGATATAGTTATTAAAATTGGTTCTAATTAAGATGCATGTAACTAATATGAAAACCAAGCTGAACTAATGGTTGCAAAATTTTTCACTGGAAAGGGGTTTTAAAGTAATGCTGATAACCATTACAAACAACAAATGGTCACTAAAACATTGCCGGTGGCAGCTGGAAACTGGTATAAAACTTATTAAGTTGGCAATACATGTTTGGAGCCTAGGAAACAAACATATGAAGTTCATCCTATTGGAATAAACACAGATAGATAAAGCTCACTGAATTTTATTTAAAATTTTGAAATACCGTAATGTCCAATTGTAGGGGAATGATTATACAAACTATTTTACATGTATGAATGCAATAAATATTTATGAAGAATATGAATTATTATGAAAAAATGTTTAATCATTCAACTAATAATTAATTGAGCCCCTCCTGGTACTTGGCATTACAATAGATGATAATTCGAAGTAAAGCAAAAACAAGTGTGGTCACTGCTCCCATGCCAGTTTTCTGTGAAAGACATACATTTATAAAACAAAAAACTATTGAATCTAAAATAAATGAGAAAAGTACTCTGATTAAAAAGAAATATGATTCTTTAAGAATCTTTAACACAGAGTAATCTGTTCTTGACAGGAGTGCCAGAAAGTAATCTATTCTTGATAGAAGTGCCAGAGTCTTCACTGAGGATTACAGGTTGACTAGAGATTACACAGACTTCCAACTGAACATGCAGGACTGAATACATGTGCTCACATCTGCTGCTTTCTGAAACCTGTACACAATGACAGTTAAGAAAGTTTTAAAGAAACATAACCCCATTAAGACAAAGAGGATCATAGATCAAAGAACAGGATCATAGAACAACCATGTCATTAAATTTTGGGGGCTGTAAATGTGAATAGTTGACTGATAACTAACTTTGTAGACCAGAAATCACTGAAATAACAAACCTAAGCCAGTGTGTGTATATGGAAGACCGTCAAGAAACAAGCCATTTATTGCAGTAGTTACCTGGATAGGTTCAGAAACAAGAAGCTCTGGTTATCACTGAGGGTGGAAATGGGGTAGAACTGAAAACAAAGAGGTTGACAATTGCTTGTTAGTTTTTAAAAGAGCCAAAAGACACACAATGCCCTTCTGGCTCTTCTAAGAAAGCTAGTAGCTAGGCCTAGATAGAGCTCCCAAGCAGAAGACTGGAAGACGCGCATCCAGGTCCATTTCCCAGACCAAAACAAAATAACCCCAACTTTGTACATATAGCTTCCAATTTCCGTTTTTGTGTCTTATCTTTAAATATGAGTGGACAGTAAAGGATCCATAACATATTTCTTAAAAGCCTCCAACATGAGAAAAAAGAGAACACAACCAAAAACCAGAAAAGAGGAACTTAGAAAAAGCATAGACAATACAAGGAATTGGAAAAATAATCTTCAAACACTGTAACATCCTCCTGAGAAATAAGATCAAACAAGAATAAGACATAATAGTAAAGTTCTGAGAATTGCTTTTAAAGAGGGTCTTGAAAATTAGTCAGCAAAAAATTTTAAAATGAAAAACTCAATAGAAGAGTTGAAAACTAAGAGATCTCTAGCTCTTCAAATACAAAAGACAAAACAATGGAAAAGAGAAAAACAAATGATGAGCATAGGAGGTTTAAGATTTGAAGAACAAGAAATCCAAAAAGAGGTAATATAAAAAATAAAATAGAAGAAATTATCAAAGAAATAATACCTCAAATTTCCAAGAACTGAAGAAATAAGTCTCTGAATTAAAGCGGTCCAATGAATGTACAGCTCAATAAATAAAAGAAATCAATGAATGAAAGTATGTACATAATACCTAGAATGTAGGAAATACAGACACATAAGCACATTATTTAGAAATAACTTCTTAAAGAATAAGTTAAAGAAAGTTCAAAATGGCTACCTCTAAAAACAGGAATCAGAACTGGACAGTGAAGGATGAAAAAGAAGACTTCCATTTTTTGTAATGTAAGACTTATGACACTATTTGACTTTTTAATCTATGTATATATTTTTTAAACTAATTTTTAAAAAAGTTATCCAGGTTGGAGGGAAGGTAAAGATTTGATTATTCTAAATATTACAAATTTATACATAGAAAAATAAAAGATTGGAAAAATTACATGTCAGAATACCAATTATGGTTATTTTAGTTTGTGGGATGACTGATGATACTTGTTTTTGCTAGAGTTTCCAAATTTTCTTTAATGAATAAATACTACTTTTTGGAATAAGAAAACAAGCATTTTAAAAATGATAAAATGCTACACTTTGGAGAAAAAACCTTCGGAAGAGATTCTCAGGTACACATTTAAATAACACAAGCAGCTAAAACTCACAGGCCTTATTATCCCAAGTACTTGCTTTTATTACTGCAAGTTATATATAAAATACATTCTTTTTGTGTTTTACTTTCTATTTAAAAATAAGAGATATAAACACATTTAAAATCTTATGAAAGATGCTTTGTGGTGAATAACAGGCATGCAGTAAGCACATATGTTTTGAATAAATAAATGTGATTTTAAGAAAATGCATTATAGTTTCTGTCTAATGAGTTGTGGTTTGTTAAAAAAGAAACTGAAATCTGTCATAATTAAAATTATTTACCTAAATATTCAAAGATGCTTGGGAGAAATAACTCAAGTATGTTCTCAAATTTAATAATATAGTTGCTAATAAAGACAAAATAAATTTTAATATCTCTATTCATGACACCATATTTTAAGTTTATTAAAACAAGAGTTTTTACAACCACATTTTCATAATTTCCTTTTCAATCTACAGATATATTTCCACAAAAAACAAAAGTTAAACTCTTGTAAATTGTACTTTTACAAAGATGAACTTAATTCTGCATAGTTGGAGAGTAAAGTATTAAGATTCCATGTATATTATAAGAGTGATCATTTCTTAAAGTCAGAATACATTTAATAAATAAAATAAATGAACTTAATTTAATAAATAAAATGGCTTCTATAAGTATGTCTCAAAGTTAATAATGATTTTTTTCTTCCCATCAAAAGCCAGTGGTCCATAGGAAAAATCAACAAAGGGGAAAGAATATATAAAATTCTATTTATTTTTTTTCAATAAAAAAGGGAAACATTTTATTTAAAAACTAAGAGCACACACAGCAATCCTGTCTTAGTTATCTTTTTAAAAAGACATTCTAATATATGTGATTTTCTTCTTAAGTTTTTTCTTAGCAATTGTGAAAAACTTTGACTCCAGGAAGCACTAGTGGCTGAAAGAAAGTAAACTCAGTTTTGAGAAATGCATTCCTCTCTCCTACAGGGTGAATACAGTAGGGCTGTGGAAGAGGAGTTGACATAACTACTTTGACATGTGTATCACCAGTATTTGTTTTATTTTGCATGTTATTAATATTTTAATAAATGTCATTAAACCTCCACAGTTTTTCACAGATCTCTTTATCTTGCTCTCCTATACCAGTTTTTCCAGGTGAGCTCTTCATCCAATATGCACTACACCCCGTCTAAGAGTGGGCTCTGAATCCCGCATGGTTAACATGCTCTCGGAGTCTGAGAACCTCTGTCTAGGTCAAAAATTCTCAAGTTCTGGAGACTTTGAGAAATTTATACAAGTTATTTGGAACTCTACTTCAATATTATAGGTCAGCTGAAGAGAAAAAGAGGAAAAAGTGGAAAAAAAAGAAGCATGAATTTATTTGGTAATAACCACAACCACTTAGCACCTTACAGGAGTAATTCCTTATTTTCTTAGGGCTTATATTCCCTAAAATAAGCCGAACTTCTTTCTTCAGGAGTCTTAAAAAATATGAGGGTAGCCATCAAGTAATAAAAATGACACTAGATATACAAAAACACAGTAAATAAAAGGTTTTAAAGGCACCCACTTCTGAATATTTGTTGGTGTAAAATTGTGTTCTAAATCCTTTTTTTCTGAATTCCCTTTAATTGTTCAGGAAACACTGGTAAAAGGCATCATTACCTGCTGAGAAAGATCTTCCCAAGAACTGATATATAGGCTACATTTCTACCTACACTTTTCCAATCAACTTTTATGAGCTGAAATTAAATTTTTTTGTTTGTCCTTATAGTTTGGGGGAGATATGAGCAATTTTTGGTGAAAAGGCTTACACAGTAAGACCTTTTTACAAGTTGTTGGGGGTAGGGAGGGAAGAGGCCTTAACAGTAATCACTGTCTTGTTCTTTTATTTAAAGAGGAATGCACTGACCCACACATACATAAAAAGATCAGATTATTTAAAATAGGTATGCAAACATAAAACTGCAAAATTATAAAACAGTACTTTGCAAAGCATTATTTGCTTTAGCCGTTAAAAAAAAACAAAACAAAAAACCATGCTTGTTCTTCCTTTGAAAAGCAAAACATTTGCTAAGAATCAGGGCAGTCATCAGAAAATAGGATGTTAATGGACAGAAACCACTGCAGAATAAATAAAGCAGATCGGTCAGTGCCACTCACACTAAGGAAAGCATGTAACAGTGTGTTAAGTGTTCACCATCAAGGGCAAAAGCCAGCACATTCTGGACAGTGTTATACCCAGTCAGCATCAGGCAGCTGTAAACAAGCTATGCCAGGACTAGCCTTCTTTCGGCTCCTCAAATTTGACAATTTCTTCAATGCTCTTGCACATGCTGGATCCTTTGTTTAGGTGACACTTCCCTCCAATATTTTTCCATCATTGTGCTGCTACTGCTTCAGGTCTCTGCTTCCATTACTCCATATCTAAATTAGGTACTTCCTCTCACTTATTTTTCTAAACACCTCATAATCCCCTCCATAGTATTTCTAACACACTGCAGTTATATGCATATTGTGTTTGTGTAAGGTCTGTCTCTCTTTCCCCAGGAGGAGGCTATACAGTCAATGAAGGCCTAGACCATGTCTGTTTCACACAAGGTACAGTGTCTAAGACACTGGTGCAAAAGCAGGCATACTCAGTGGAAAACGAGTTGCATTCAGAGTTCTGTCTTTTGGTTGCCACCACTTCACATCTATACAACTCCAACAAGACTATATCCTTTCCACCTGCTATGCCTGACCATGAAAACTTTAACATGAAATAAGGGAAATTCCCTACTGACCCGAAAAACCACTGGAGAGTAGGGAAATGGAAATGTTGTAATGAAGTGTTATGGGTGTAAGTGGGGATGAGAGTGTGCTTCTGTTAGTAGGATCACTCAATTCTCAGACCAGTAACTTACCACTTTCTTTGCATTCTAGAAATCTGCTTGACTGCTTTTCTTCCTACTGGCACTCTCACCTTGCCTAGTTTCTCTTTTCCTTTAGACTTAGGGTAAATGGAATGTGAATTTATAGCTCTGCTTTTGAGCTCTGTGGCAGCCAGCCTCTGTGATCTCTGCCTCCTAGTATTCGCATCTCCTGAGCAGCAGACCCCTTCCACATTGAGCAGAGCTGACCCATGTAGTTACGAGAATGTTGTGGAAATGATGTGTAAGACTTCTGAGGCTAGGGCATAGAAGACACTGAAGTGGTTTGCTTTGAGCCTTATCACTCACTCTGGAGGGTACCAGCAAACATGCTGTGAGACAACTGCAGCAGCCCTGTGGAGAGGTCCACGTGGCAATCAGCTGAGTTCTGCCAACAGCCAGCCATGTGAGTGAGCCATCTGGAAAAGGATCCTCCAGGCCCAGTGCAGCATTCAGATGACTGCAGCCTCAGGAGAGATCCTCAGCCAAAACTAACCAGTTAAACTGCTCCCAAATGCTAACCCACAGAAATTGTGTGAGATGATAAATGTTTATTATTGTTTTTGAGCTGCTAAGTATTGAGATAATTTGTTATGCAGCAATAAATAACTAATATAATGGCTCATCACTCAAGTTCACAGTTTTCTAGAAATTTTTACCATTAACATAAGGGGAAATAAAGAATTCATTTTAAAAATTTACCTTCCAATTCCCTTCTCCTTTTTCATTAGATCCAGCAAGGAACATACACACACAAATATGGCTTTTTTTTTTTTAATATTTTAAATGGATATAATATTTATTTCATTTTTAGGGAGAAACAAGAATTTTTTAGGATTAAATGGAGGACAGTGTTTCCTAAAAGGGATGAGAAGATGAGATAGAAGAGATGAAATAGATGGTGAAGTGCTGTCCTAATGATCAGAAATGGAAAGAAGGGGAAACAAACACAGGTGTTCACCCTGGTCAGTTTCTTCCATTTTCCACCACCTTGCTTTGGCAGATTCTGCTAACGTCCAGCCCAAAGAAAAAATGTAATGATCAATGTGGGGAGGAAGAAAATATACAATATGATATACATTGGTAGCAGAGTTTGTATTAGGAAGAAAAAGCTGTAAGTGGCAGCACTCAAGTACGAAGATAATCTTAAATAGGACTATGACAGTGATTCGCTAAAGTATCAGTTTTATTTATTTTTCCTATGTAAAGAAGGTTTTTCAATTGAATTTTTTCTCCTTTTAATTCCTTGCTGTAAAACATGTGGAACATAAAACATTTCAATTAGAAACAGAGATTTGTCACCATGATGATTCCTAAAGGTGGTGGGCATGGTTTTCCCTCTCCCACAGCCAAAGATAATTTTTCTAACAAAAGAATTTTGAATTCACTTGAGATATTTATAAAATTATTAAATTACTCTTAGCCTTATGCTGCTTCCATTTCCTTTTCAAGGTCCTCTTTCTAGTTTCCCTCCACTTTTACTATAACTCACACTAGAAAAAAGAAAAACTAAGATAATTAATAGCGCAGCAATGAATATTTTCTCTAACATCTCCAAAAAGCCTCTTATGAGAAGACTGGGAGAAATAATGACAAACTTTTCATTATCTACTGGTAATAGTTAATAATCTTGACTTTATCTTATATTAGAGTTTCTAAGAGTTTTCCTTCTTAAGTCAAGGAAATAAATACAGGAGAATTCTTAATCATAAGAGGCTGGCTTCTATTCTTAAATAGTGGATCTAAGACAAACATCACTGGACCTGCCACCATAAAAGTGAACAAGACCCTCTTATACAGATACTAAAAAAACTAAGCTAAATTTTGGTGGGAAGCAAAAAACCCAAAACAAACAAGCAAAAACTCAAAACCCAAAGTATAACTTTATAGTTCATATGGGGAATTACCATTGGCAGACATCACCAACAGCCACTAATAACCCACTCAGCTTCTCAAGCTCTTTAAAATAAAGGAATTAGAAAGACAAGAAAGTGTTCTACAAGCAGAATCCAGAAACAGAACAAAATGCTTAGCTAATTGGTCAGTATTATCAACTTAGCCTCATACCACCACCTTGCTGCCAACACTGAAGTTCCAGAGTTTTTAGGCTAACTTTATTAAGAGAATTCTTACTTGGCTTTATAGAATTAAAAATATAGAAAGTTTACAAAGCAATCCATGATTTTAATTCAATGAGAGATTTTGAGCCAGAACCAAACAGTTAAGCTGCTCCTAAATTTCTGACCCACAGAAACTGTATAAGGTAATAAATACATATTGTTGTTTTAAGCTGCTAGATTTTGAGACAATTTTTTATATAGCAATCGATAACTAATATCTCTTATGACTCAAGCTGACAGTTTTCACCATTGATATAAACGGCAATGAAATATATTGTATAAAGATATATTGCATAAAGACAATAAAACAATTCCTTTTTTCATTTTATACACAGAATATGTACAGAAAAATAAAAACAAGTATATTAATGAATTTCTTCAGATGCTATAAGTGATTAGTGAAGACTGCCACTGTAAGATCAGTGGGCTGATTATTTTTCCCAATTTGTCCCAACTTTTATGAAGAATTGTTCTTCACCTCAAAGAAGCCACTATAAAATACCATCCCCCCTTTTAAAATCCTATGATATGACGTAGTAGAAAAATGAGGAAAAAGATTAACCTAGGACAATTCTAGGTTGGAATCACTGTAAATTGTGAGTGCAAATATTCTAGGGAATATATTTTAGTATGTCTGTACTTGAAAGAATTCTAGAAAACTGACTAATGTACACTTTTAGATCAATTCTTCATCCTCTGGTGAACTGCAGCATATTGCTAAATAGCAGATTTTTCTTAAATTATAAGTTAAAGGAGGCGGTTTCACATTAAGCAACAAAGGAAAAAGTATGACATTTCATTAAAACAAAAGTTCTTATTAATAAATGTATAACGGAATTTCATAGTTGATATAGGTGCTACTTATTATTCATTTTCATATAAAAACTGATAAGAAAAGCAGACAAATTCATATGTAATAGAATTAGTTTTTAAAAAGTCACCTACCCTTAAGAGGATCATGCTCTGCTCTCATAATATCAATAAGAGAATTTTCCAAAGAGTGCATATTCAAACTGTCATACATTCTACTTCGATCCTGGAAGAGCAGGAAAAAAAAAACCTATAAATTTTTTTCAAAAAGCAATTATAAAAATACTATCTAAATTCTCTTACATAAAATAGGTTACCTGGTTAACATTATTAATCAATTTTTATCCCAAGAAAATACCAATAAATAAGGAGATCATGAGCTATGGTATCACTTGTATTGGAGGACAATATTTTCAATACATTTATCTCCAAAATCTTATATTAAACATAATCTAATTTTATTAGCAGTATTAAAGCAATACAGCAAAATAATTCCTATTATTATCATTCTCTATAAAGATTCCTGAAATGTTATATACACAGAAAGCATTTTTAGCTGTTTATTTAACTTCTAAAGTTTTCTCACATATTTAGGAAGACAGACACTGGCACCTGGAAAATAAATATTTGGGGACAAAGAATTCCATAATTGCACCATACTTTAAACATCTATCAAACGTTGCATGTTATTTGACTTGGTAGTTTGAATTTCATATAATGAATGTATAAACATACTGTAAAAATCAAAAGTATGAGATACTAACATCGGAATAAAGGCTGATGCCTAGAATATTTATATGCAAATCTCACTCTCCCATATTTGTCTATGCATTTCTAAACCCTCTCTTCTGCTCCCTGCAAAATAGACAGGTGGAGGAGGGAAGGGTTAAGTATACTCTTCTTAGTAAGTTTCCTACTTCACCAAGTCTCAGTCTTGTGTTGCCAGGAATCTTATCTGCTGAATGTTCGGCTTGCTCACTAGAAAGTATTTGATTTTTTAATGCCCGTGAATTTACACTACATTCTGTTCAACAAATACTCAGTGTACATGAAAGAATATATTAACATATGGGGAACTTCCATAGCAAGCTCTGGTCCATGCCCTCCAAATAACCTGGGAGTCTTTTCCTAAACCACTCCTCCACCCGTTTAAAT
>RJWJ010025660.1:0-23703 GCA_004363605.1 Indri indri | reverse complement strand
TGCTGCTGCTGCCCTGGAATTTTTTTATAGCCCATTTCTGCATGTATTTTTTTAAGTTCTCAAAAAGAACATAAACCGTTTGAAAGAAGGAATCATTTCCTTTATTTTCTTTGCTTCCCCTCTAATGGATCATGTAGGGCCTCAGGGAATGTGTCTTAGGTAAATACTGACTACAATGCATTTTGCCTCAGAGGCTGTTCCTCAATCACTTGGCGATGTTGCTCTCAGGGACAATATTCCCTTCTCGCGTGGCTTTTATTAACAGGGGGAACATCAATGAAATGGTGAATATTTAACAGACAAAATGCTCGTAAGTTTCAACCAAAGGTTTGGTTTGCTTCTCCTCCTTTCTTTGTCCTGTTACCTTGTAAACCAAACATCTTCCATGTTCATCTGTGTCCAATCGTTAGTTGAGTGCTGCAGATTCTTCCTTTAACATGTCTTTCTCATTAGTTCCTTTTTTTCTTTTTTCACTATTGTCACATATTAAGTCCCCTTCTATTTCCTCCCCTACACCAGAAAAGGTTATTTATGGTTATATTAGCATAAATCAGAGATGATTAGAAAGGAAATCGGAAGAACCAAATTAGACTTGGTTGTGACATTCCCCATCATTTGACTTTGAGCAAGTTACTTACCTGAAGTTTTCTTAATTTTTATATGACTTGAATTAAATCATTCTGGATCATCTCTAGGTCTTTCCACCTCTGATGTCTGAAAGACTTTGCTCTATGCCCCATGATGGCTGCTTATGCCTAGTTACACCTGGGCCCAGTTTCCTCCTCTGGACAGCCTCCTGCGACCTCCCGAATTGCAATTAGGTGTCTTGTAACGCTCTGTGCTTACCTCAGTCATGCTACTCCATTCATGCATCCAACAACAATTCCATCTTTGCCATGTGCAGGGCGCTTGCTGATTTCCAGAGACACACGTGAATATGGAGACATTGTTCCTCACAACACCATGTGGGGGAAATAATATCTTCCCACCTTAGGCTCATAGCTGAGGCCCCTATAAAGAAAGACAGATTAATGAGGGAAAAGAATACAAATTTACTTCATGTAAGTCTTACATGACACAGGAGCCTTAGGAAATGAAGACCCAAAGAAGCAGGTTAACTCGTGTATTTTTATGCTTAGGTTTGATGAAAGGTGAATAATTGGGGAGAAGTATGATTGGACAAAGAGGGTATGATCTAATGGTAATCAACTTGGGGGAACTTAGCAAGACCTGTTCAGATTCTTCTTTGTGTCTCTGTGACTTCGGAGATAGGATGTTCCCTTCCTCCTGGAATAGGGAGGGTGCCTCTGGAATGAGGGTCCTCTGACCTGCTCCGGGAGTGAAGGGCAAGAGAAGGTCAGAGAGCGACCCTCCTAGGTTTTATGATCTGCTTCACGAGTGAAGGGTGAGGGAAAGGTGAGAGTGACCTTCCTGCTTCTGCTGTTTCCTCAGATGCCAAGGTGCCATGCTTGGGTTGGCATGTCGTGAACTCCATCAGCCACATGTTGCCTTGTATTTGCCTATCCATGTATGTGTTTTCTATAGTGAACTATAATTACTTTGAAAGCAAGACTCTCATATTTACTATGTATGCAGCACCCCATCAAAATTCAATAAATATTTGCTAAATGAGTAACTGAAAGTTCCTCCAACTCACAATTCTAAACATATCTAAATGGAAAAGGCCTGGCTTCTGCTTTCCAGTGTGGCTAGACAGACATCTCTGGCACCAATGGTTTAAATAAGCCAACAGATAAAGAAAACAAGTGTTTGAACAAACATGGAAACACATAAACAAAGCCAATGAAAATATGAAAATTGAAGTGTTACATGAATCTACATGGAATAAAATTCAAGATGGTGTGTCTGGTGGTAGCACCCATGCCCCCAAGAACCAAACACCAGTTGGTTTTTCTCAGTGTGTATCAATCATCAAGCCCAGCACCACATTCACGCGGGCAATTCCAAAATGTTTTTGAAACATACATGCTAATAAAAAACTATGGTGAACTAAAAAGCTTCCAAAATTTAAAGAGCAATTAACAATTACACATGATGTGTTCACTTTCTTTTTTTTTTTTTTTTATTTCAGCCACTTTATTTATTGTTTAAAGGCCTCTAAAACTGTTTACTTCATGACACACATAGGATGAGCTAAATTCACTCTTGAGATGGCGTACATCAAGGATAAATAATAAAATCAAATTTTGCAACTCAAACTTTTCCCTTCAAATTCAAGACTGCATCTCCATATTTTAATATTATTATTGTGCAATGGTCGTTTTCCACCATGAAAAACATTTGCAATATATTACCCTCAGTGGCCATTAGATGGCAGTAGGACATCATACTATTAGTGGCATTTTGGTTGGCATGGTTCTGTTTTTGTTTTTCCTAGGTGTAGCAAAAGTAGGTTTTCTAAGAGCAAAAAGTTGAAGGGACTTTTGAGAATAAAGACTAACAACCACATCTTTCCTAAAAATACAAATTGAATATAACTAAATCCCTTCTACTTGAAATAAAAGTAATTTTACCACATATTTTTTTCCTCGGGCCTAGATTTCTCTGCAGTGGCCAAGAGCACAAACTTTATAGTTAGTTGGATACGGGACTGAATTTTTTTCTGCGGAAACCCACCAACAAGTTTATCTTAGGCATGTTGCTAAATCTCTTCAAACCTTTGTTTTCAAATCTGTAAACACTATTCCTATAGTACCTTATCTCTACAGCGTAGTTTAGTTCTCAATATATGCTAACTCTAATAATATAATTTAAAAAATTATTTTATTCCCACAACCTTGGTAGGTACAAAAGAGTTTAAATAAAAGAGCTTCACCTTGAGATTATAGAGGGAGAGAGAAAGAGAAGTACAAAGGACAGAAATAAGGGGAATATACAATAGGTTTTTGCAAGAAAAGCAGTGAAAAAAGACACCATTTTTAGAGCCATAAAGCCCAGAGCTGGAATATTGATTCTGCTGTTGACTACCTGTAATCAAAGACAGGAAGACTCAAAGGACAAACCATTACCTTGCATTGCTTGGCCTCCTTTTCTTTACTTCTAAACCAGAATTCATAACACACTATAACATTTTAGGACTTGTATAAGATAAAACAAGGTAATACATACAAAGTACTTGTCAAATAGCAGGTGTTCAATGTTGCTATTTCTCTTCTTTGCAGATGTTTATAAAAACCTACAATGAAACCTTGGACACTAAAATTTGATTTTATTATTTTCCTAGAGCTCCAGCTCTCTGAGAAGTCTCTAGAACATACAGATCTGGCTGGACGTGGTGGTTCACGCCTTTAATCCTAGCACTTTAGGAGGCCGGAGTGGGAGGATTGCTTGAGCCCAGGAGTTGAAGATGAACGTGGGCAACATAGTGAGACCCCATTTCTAAAAAAAAGAAAAGGAAAGGAAAAAAGAAAATACAGATCTAGAAAACCCCTATGTGTTTCTCCACGAAAATGTTAATATTACTGGTCTTGAAAATTGAAAACTTTTATCCAAACCTATAGATCATCTTCATCTTCAACAGCTTTCTTTAAACTTCCATTCTCTGGGTAAGATGTTAATAAGTATTGTGATGACAAGACGAGGCAGCCTAAGGAATTAAGAAACACATAGAGTATTAATCCACTAAATAGAAACACAGTAACTTCATGTTCTATGCTTAAAAAGATTATAAGAAATTAACTCTTTCAAAGTGATGTCTAAGGATTTTCTCCCAGGGGGTTAACAGAATAAAATTATGGATTAAAGTAAGTAAAAAAACAAACAAATTGTGTCAAGACTGGTTGATCAATGTGGACCAATAAGTGATGTTACAAGTTCCGGTGAAGAATACTAACAGTAGCAATGTGAAAAACATTCTGTGTTCCTACTCTTTAGTACATAAATGGAATTTCCATGGATTAGAATTTGTGTGGTCAGTAATAGAAAAACAGATATTATAGGATAATATTCCCATTTACAGGAGAAGATCTACGCCCAAGAAAAGATAAGTCCTGGAATATTTGTGTTCAGTTACCTACTCACTCTCCATATCTGTCTTTGTTTTTAAAGAGAGCAGCATATTTAGAAATGTTGAAAAACTCAACCATCGTATTTTCAAACTGATTCTTTTACCAATGGAGAGACTGAGGTCTTGAGAGATTAAACAAGTTGTTTCAGGCTGCACAGGGTGTTAGCGGCACTGCTCGCCTAATTCCTCATCCAATATTTCTTCGATTTTAATATTCTGCCTCAAGAAAAACCCCCAATCAGATTCTTGTCTCCTTATTTTTAACTTTGATTTTTATAATAACTAATTGCTGTACCTCCCTTTAGATAGCAGAACAAAGAGTTACTGACTGTAAAATCAAGCAGACAATAAAATGAAAACCCTGCTTATGAATCCAAATTAAGAAGTTATCTTTATTGGACAGTTTTAGAGACCTGGAGGAATTTCTGGTCCTTTTATTTTGTATTTACTCAGGAAATAAGGATGTAAACAGCCTAAAATACCTCAAAAAGGCGATTTTAGCTGCTGCTGATCTTCAAAACCAAACTGAGAAAATAATGAAATAACAACCCGACCTAGGGATGACCTGGGTGGAAAGCCAAACACTTAACTGAATTGGTCACCCTTTCAATCCTGCCTTTCATTCCCAGGGTGGTAGAAAGGTGTTCAGGTGTCTCCATTATGTTGCTCACTCCCGCTGGCCGGAAAGGCTGATGTTTCTCATTAATTTAATGGGAGGCTGCGAAGCCCTTGCCATTCTTACCATGAATTGCACCACAGTCAGCACTGTCTGTCATTCCCGATTTATTATTTTCTGGTAGCTAAAATGCTGCTGCCTTTGGAACATCTTAAGGAATCCATTCTCTCTCTGTACATTTTGGATAGAGGGATATCAATATAAGAACAGCACATTTTAAATGTCAAATAATAAACAAAAATGTTAAGGATTAAAAAATTGTATTCTTAAAAACAAAAAGAGTTTGTTAGAACATAATCCAAATAGCATTAGAGTCTAGCTGAGACACTAAACCATTGTGGGCAATGTCCCTACTTTGCAATTTATGGATTAAATGCTAATTCAAAGGAAACTTGCAAAATATATTAATACCTGTTCTCTTAGAGATCTCATTATAGCTCAAGCTAAATTGTTCTGTGTAATTGGGTGGTTAACATCATTTCAAGACAAGGAATGTAAGGCTAAAAGAATTTAAGCCACTGGGCACAGGTGACATGGCCAGTTAGAGTCAGAGGTGGATAAAGCCCAGATCATAGATTGCTCAACTGGTATAATGTTTTTCACTATACCAAGTTTTTCTTGGTTGGAACTCTTTTGAGGAAGGCTCACCTGGGAAATTGAAAAGATATGGCAAATTGCTCTTATATTTTAGAGTTCTTGTTGAGGATGGGGGTGAGGTGGCCAAGAATACCTAATTTGACCAAGTTCTATAAAGAAGATGCCATTTGAAACTAGTGTGGGTTGGATCAACATAGAGGTAGGCCTGGTACAACGGAAAGATCATGACTCTTTCCATGATGGTTACTTCATCTCTTGACTTTTAGTCTTCTCAAAAATAAATAGGAATTAAAAACATAAACCTCCAAGAAGTTGTTTAAGGGCTACATTGGGTAGGAGATGTGTAAAAAGAAAATAAAATCTCAGGACCCCACCCCCACCCCACCCCCAACTCCTTATGCAAAAGGGAAGGTAAAGGCCTCAGGCACCTGTGAACTGGCCCTGAGACAATATGGGGACAGGACTCACTTCTGACCAGGGCAGGCAACATGGGACTATATGACCAGATTAATTAACTGTAGAAGAGCAAAAATCAAATGACCTCCTAGCCACTGGAAGTCAGCCCATATGCGCATAACGAGGGGGCCAAACCGTCTGTTTCTTGAGTCATGTTTTTCCAAGACAACTGAAGCGAGATGCTGACACTAGCTGATAGGGAACCTGGCTGCAAAGAAACTAAACCTATCTGGATCTAACCACCTCAAGCCCAAAAGGACCTCCACACTGATCTTACCGTGACTTTTCCCTCGTTATAATCTCATTTTAATACTAAAATTATCACACCCAGGGTGGAGATTTAACATGCTAATACCATATACAATGCACAAAGAATCATGTAATAAAACTACACAGTTGCAAGAAAATCTCCACCTCCACATGTTTCAAGTCACCCTTTTCCCACCTCAGCCTCTTCAAAACTCTCCCTGAAATCCCCTCAGGGAGTCAGTCTGGGGACTTTTCATCTGTGCTGCCTCCCTTACGTTGAAACGTAAGCCCCGTAAGCCCCGATAGAGTCTGGCCTGTGACTCCCGTTTGGCCTCTCATTAATTTCTGCTGCACAGAGAGCCTAAGGGCCTGCACCTGTACAGCCCCACAGATCACTCATTAAGGAAATTCCTTCTGGGCTCCCATAAACAAGGACCTGCAAATTGTAACTTAGGTCTGCAGGCTACGTCTAGCACCTAACACTGAAGTCTGTTCAATTCCAGTGGAATTCCGAGTTTATCTTCACAGGCAGCAGGACGGAAACAAGACCCAATCAGACATTCTCCCGCCTACCCAGGGAAGTCTGTATAATTGACGCTTTCTTCACTCTCTTTTTCTCTTCTAACAGTCACCTTACGTAAAATGTAGATTTTCCAGTGTCTCATAAAAATGTAACCATTTTGTCTCGCTGACTGCCTCCGCCGCCCCTTTTTTCTTTCTGTATACTTTTTAAATGCTGAAAACTTCCAAACTCCCCTTTGGAAAAAAATAATCCTAGCTCTGTGTGCAGTTCGTGTTTTTCCTGGGCACATCCTCAGCTTTGGCTTAATAAAGCTTCATTGATTGAGATTTTAGCCTCAATGAACTTATTTGAGTTGACAATATGTAAAGCATCTAACGAAGTGATTCGCTCATATTTGGTGTCTAGTAAAGATTAAAACGAATGTTTCCAACCTTCTAAGGCAATTAACCATTTAAACGAAATCTGAACTCAAAGCCAGGCATGGGGTAAGAAAGCAAAAAAAATCAGAGAAACTGGGAGTCTGGTGTACTTCCATTAAGATCAATTTGACAAGTGATCTGCACAGGAGAGGAAACATAGTATCTTTTCCTCACCTGTTGCAAGGTTCCTGGCTGAGACACCTATAGCAAAAGACACATTAACAAGAGAAAAAAATATACAAATGTATTTAATATAAATTTTCCCTGACATGGGAGCCTTCAGAAATGAAGACCCAAAGAAACAAGGAAACCTGTGGTGTATTTCTACGCTTGGCTGTGATGAAGAGTGGATAGCCGGGTAGAAGCGTGATTGGACAAAGGGGTTTTGATCTAATGACAATAATGACTTAGAAAGGCCTGTTTGTTCAGATTCGTCTCTGTGTCCCTCTGACTTCAGAGATAACGACATGCTTTTTCCTCCAGGTACAAGAAGGGAACCTCGGGAATGAAGATTTTATGACCTGCTTTAGGGGAAGGTCAGCTGGTTTTATGGCCTGCTTCAGGGGAGAAGGTCAGAGAATTCTTTCTACCTTTTATGGGCTGCATCAGGGGAGAAGGGGCAAGGGGGAGGTGAGAGTTACCTGCCTGCTTCTTCTGTTTTCTCAAATGCCAAGGTGCCAAATTTTGGAGTAGTGTGTCCTGAACTCTATCAACTGTAAAAGTAAAAGTGTTGGGGCCATTTTGTCTGTACTCCTTTGTCCAGGAAACACATGCCATTTAATAAAGTTAACAAATCCTAAGGCCATCTAGTTCTGTGTTTTCTAAACATTCTGTCTCACTTTAGAATAGCTCAGTCTTAGCACCTGCTAGAATACAATAGGAACAACTGCAGGAGGCATCAAAAAAGACTTGTAAAAGCAATGCATTTTAACTGAGAATGCTTTCTTGACAAAATTGAGATTGTTATATCTTTTTTCCTTTTGTGTTGTGCTTGGAGGCGAGACAATTTTCATTTGCCCTGTGATGGCATTTTCTGCATATTATTGATCTGAAGCAAACAGCATCTTAGGAGAGAATGTTTTCTTTGGCTTTTGTTCCTTTCATCCACCCGGATAAATCATCAAATGAGCAAATTTGAGATCTAGCTGATTGTTATTCTTCACACAGTTTTGCCACATGAATGGACATGGAGAGATCATGTACTGCATCAGTCTTTAGAGAATTAACAACAATATATTCTCTGGCAAATGTCGGCATCCTTGCCTGCCTGGTATTAGTGAGGCTTTTGGGAAACATTACTGAATAAGACAGTCACGTTCCTCAGGGAGCTCACAATTTAGCGCTTGTTTCCTGAGCTACCACAACAATTTACAGAACTGACTTTTTAGTCAAGAAAATGAAAGAGAATCTACAAAACCTGTGTTGATAGAGAAGCAGGTTTCCTGCTTTTAAAAAGCAATTCTATATACAAACATTTGCTGCAAAGTAGTAAACAGGTTATTGGAAGAGAAAGGAGTAATGTAACTCTTTTTTTTTAATGGAAGTTTGATTATACACTTCTACCTTTGCAGGAATTTAATTTTAGCTTAAGGATATCCACCTTGAATTTTTTCCTTTGGGATCATACATTAACTCAATTTAAAGTTTACACGAACAGGCTATTAGAAATCTGAATAGAATGATTTTTCCCTCCCTCCCTCTCTCTTTCCCTTCCTTTTTTCCTTCCTTCTTTCCTTCTCACCTTCTTTCATTGGTCAACAACCCTTAGGATTATTATTATTATTTTTTTTTTTGCAAATGAATTAACACATAATGCCTGCTTTTGTGTATGGTGAGAAACAAGGAGTATGTTAAATGTATCAAGAGAGTATTTGCAAAGGTCAATAGGAATGCAAAAGAGAAAGTAAATCGAAATTTGAGTAATTTACAAATTGGGAACAAAAGTGTACTATCTAACCCCAAAACTTTTACACTTTTACTTCTATATTATATATATATATATTATATACATATATATATATTCAGTTTTGAGCCTCTGTTAGTGGTAGTAATAGGAGATAAAGCAAAGTCACCTTTCTACTCATGTGCTATGTGATATGTTAGGAACATTAAGAGGGAAACCCTTTGAAGAGGAAGCAATGTTTGGGATGAGCCTTGAATAAACTGTAGGATTTAGCTCAGTGGAGAAGAATATCAAGGAATTTGCAAGCAGAAATAACATCATAAACAAAAAAAAAAAAAAGAGAGAAAAATGTAAAAGGATATAGGTCATTTGGAGGAATAATCCTTTACTTAACAGGGTGGGACATTTTTAACAAATGAAATAGTAGTGAAAACACTAAGCATGTTTCTCCTCAAAAGAAAATGGATATCAGATGGGATGAGGGACACAAAAGTTAAAGAAATGATAATGTGTTTGCATGAGGGAAATCTGATACGACTTGGTGTTTATAAAAAAATTACTGTAGAAAAATTTGCTATTACCAAAAATGTCAGAAAGAGTTGTATGGAAAATAAATGGTTGTAAAATTTGCAATGGTATCAGCAGCTTGGCAAAATGTTCATGGTATTTATACTGTTTTATCAGAAACATTTTTTCAAAAGGTCCTGTATTTTCTGAGATGGGTGAAGTTTGGGATGGCAGGCAGGGAGTGATGAACTAACGTGGGGTTGGAAAGTCGGGCTGGGATCACTGGCTTTGAAAGCCATTCTCAGGAGTTTTTACTTTTCCCTATAGGTGGACAAATTGACCATTGTTCTAGAAAGATCATTCAGGCTGAAGTTTGGATTGGAGATTGCTAGGAAGGAAGTCCGTCAGCAGGTTGTAGAAGTGTAAGGTTTTTGGATGGTCAGCACCAGAGAAAGAAAGACGAGCAGAGAGAAAAGGGCAAGCCACGAGGCTTTATTGGGGGAAGGGGAAAAAGAGCGCTCCCAGGCGAGGTTCACTGGTCCTGAGAGAGGCGGCCAGAGAAGTGGCGCCATCTGGAAGTTTTGAGTGGGCTTATATATGTTTTACAGTTGGGGGATGGGGGTTTTCTGGGGCGAAGAATTTTGGTGCGAAAAGTGGGGAGTTCTTTGTTGCAGTTTTAGGGTGAGTGTCAAGAAGTAGGAGGGGCTGGTGGTATTTGTGGACTCCAGGGACTGAAACTTCTCTTATCCGGGTGAACGTCCGGGTGTGGTTATTCTTTAACTCAGCTGAGCCTGGCAGTCATTTGTGGGCTTCTCTTTTTTCTTTAGGGAGAAGAGGGGTACCCGCCGCCAGCCTTACAAGAAGCACCTGTGAAAAGTCATGAAGGACTGAGTAGCACAGTTGCAGTAGGATTAAAGAAGAGCTGTAGGTTCTGAACACATTTCAGAATTAGGGCCTCCAGGTTTGGATGTGAGTTTGAGGCAGAAGACAGAGTCAAAGCAGCATCTGGCGCTTGGCACCAGTAGTGATAAAGATGGAGATGGAGGCAAGGTGATGCAGCAATAATTTCTTTCAATAAGCAATAAGTTCTAAAGTGCTTCTCAGAATTGCTCCCAACTTATTGGATGAAAATGGGAAAAAACAAGAAAGGCTAAACAAAACCTCTCTGCAAGTCTGCAAGGCTACAAAGCAGAAGAAGGGAAAAAAAGTAACAGGGAAATAAAAACAACAAAATTTGATTGAAATAATAAGTTAGGTAAAACTCTCGAAATTGATTTTATTATCTTTGGGATTTGATAATGCAGTGAAAAATTACTAAAAGTAGTATAAAGAGATCCTTTTGATGTGAACACCAAGGCAAATATAAAAATATAACCTCGCACTACTTATTATTTGGTAAACTATTTCATTGCCAATTAATTGATGCTGTGTAAAAATCACTCTTTTATAGATTATTCTACAACATTTAAAATAGCTGGAGAGTATTTCATGACATAAATCTATCATAATTTGTACACAAGCTTCATTGTCTTAGACATTTTAGTTGCTTCCTATTTTCACCTATGAATAGTAAACATTTATTGTAGCTAAATTTGCAAACATTTATTGAAGACTCTCTCTTTTTTTTACTGAAATTGAAAAGAGACTTTTCCTGTATATTAAATTCCTATAAATATCTGAGTCTCTTTTTGAACTTCACAGGGTTTCATTGACCTGTCTGCTCTTCCTAAGCTTGTTCCGCTCCATTTTAATTATTTTTCTCTTATTTATTTTAATACCTAATGGGGAACAGCACACCTCATTTTCAAAAACCTCTTGGCCATTCTCTCATTCATTTATTCCTCGAGGTAATATTTTTAATAATTTTTGACACTTACTGGACTTACAAAACATTTGTACACTAATTAGGAGAGAACTGACATTTTTAAAACAGTGAACCTTGTGTTAGGCTATTCCCATTCTTAGATCATTCTTGTCTTTATTAAAAATGACACATATGTTACTTTTACCTTTGATATCAGCCTTTGAATTCCAATGTATAGTCTGCAAAATTTAAGAGGCTATCTAAGAGGTGTTTTTCTTTTAAAATTAATATTAAATTTCATTAGCTGAATACATTTCTGATATCAAGTTGCTCATATGATTTTTCTCCCTTTGTATAAGATAAATAATATTAATAGAGTCCAAGTATGAATTATATCTTGCATTCCTCAAGTGACTATACATGATCATGAATGAAATATCATTTTAAGGTAATGATAATTGTTTTGCTAATATTTTTTTTGGAGATTTTGTCTCTAAATTCTTAAATGCAATTTAATTTTTTTGGTTCCTTTTAAAGATCATATTTCTACTATATTCAGAAAATGAGAAAATTAATATGGGAAATTTCCACCTTTAAATATGCTCTAAGACTGTGCAGTCCAGTACACATGTAGCTATTGAGCACTGGAATATGGCCACTCTCAAGTGACATGTTCTATAAGCATATCATACATACCAGATTTCAAAGATTTAGCATAAAAAATGAAAATATCTTATTTTTATATTTATTATATATAAAAATAATATTTTCATATATTGGCTTTTATAAAATTGATTTGATAATTAATATGTTATTAAAATTGTCTATTATTAAATCCAGTTTCTATTACTTATGTGTGGCTTTCATTTATATTTCTATTGTATAGCTCCTCTCTGTAATATTGTAAACAGGAGTTGGGGGATCTAGTTCTTAGAAGTTTGAAAAGAGTTGTCTGTTACAATAATTAAAACAATGTGGAACCAGAATGTGAATAGACACACAAATTGATGTATTAGTAACAACAGAGAAAATGCAGAATTTGCCTTTTTGGGATAATGAGTATTTAATAACAACTTCAATCTCTTTGTTATTGGTTTAATGAGCTTTTCTACCATATTTCAATCATTTTTGATAATGTGTATTTTCCTAGACAATTGGTTTTTTTTCATTCAAATGTTGAAAGTTATTGGTATGGAGTTATACTTTAACATTGCTATCCATGGCACTGCTTCTCAACTGGAGGCGATTTTACCATCCCTGACCACATGTGTCAATGTATGGAGACTTTTTTGATTTCACAGCTGGGAGGATGTACTGGCATCTAGTCGGTAGAATCCCGGGATCCTGCTAAACGTGTGCATGATGCTGCTATAAAGCACACGATGGCCCCCACCCATAACAAAGAATTGGCCCCAAACGTCAATAGTGCTGAAGCTGAGAATACCTGATCGGTGATAATATGCCCCCTTGTCTCCTCCATTATGTTTCAAATGTAGGGGTTTTTTTCTTTTCATTTAGCATTTCCTGAGGTTTATCTATCTATCTATCTTTTTTGGTCTTTTCAAAGAACTAGTGCTTGGATTTATTCATCAATTCTGTATTATAATATTTTATAATTAATTTAATTGTGTTTCTTAATCTCTAGCAATTCTCCTTTGCTGCTTCTACTTTTAACTTAGTCTCATTTTGTAGTAATTATTATAACTTCTTGAGTGGTATTTTTTTGTTGAGCATAAACTACTCTGTCTTTTCCTATGAGTACATTTTTTGGTCTGATCCCATAAAGGTTTTAAAAACATTTTATTGAAAGATAATTAATGTACATGGGGAAAGGTGTGTACACTATAGTTATGAAGCTCAATGAATTTTTACAAACTGAACATGCTCATATAATCAGCACCACTGAATAAACTTGTATAACCTGTGCCTAGATCCAGAAATAGAATATATTTTAATAATAGCTTTCCAGAACCCTTCCTTCTGGTCACAATCTTCCCAAGAGTAAATATTATCATAACTTTTATTAGTGTAGATTAATTTTGCCTTTTTTTGTACTTTGTATAACTGGACTCATACAGCTTGTAGACTTTTTATCTGGCTTCTTTGGCTTAATATTATTTGTGAGCTTCAGACATATTATTATGTATAGTTATAATTTATTCATAGTATTGCATTCTGTGAATACATCACAATTTGGTTATCCATTCTCCTATTGATGGACATTTGAGTCATTTCTAACTCTAGAGTACTATAAATACTACTGCTATGAACTTTCTAGTACATGTCTTTTGGTGAACATGCAGATGCATGTCTGTTGAGAATTTACCTGGAATATATGTGTTCAACATTAATAGGTACCTTGAACTGTTTTCCAAGTTGGTTGTACCAATTTCATTCCTACCAGCAATATATGGGATACTTGGTCACTCCATATCCTTGCCAAAATTTAGTATTGATTGTTCTTTTCAATTTTAGCCATTCTGGTGAGTATGCAGCGGTATCATATTACAGTTTTAATTTGTATTTTTCTTATGATTAACAAAGTTAATATTTTTCATAGTTTATTAGCCATTTAGATATCATCTTTTCTGAAGTGACTACTCAAGTTTTTTGTCCATTTTTCTATTGTGTTCTCTTATCGCTTAAAAGTTCTTTTTTCTGGATATGAGGTCTTTGTTCCATATGTGTATTATGAATGTCTTCTTCCTCTATGTAGGTTTATTTTCATTCTATCAATGGTGTCTTTTTTATGAACATAGTTTCATAATTTTGATGTCATTCAATTGATCACTTTTCCTTTGAGGAAGCACATTTTATTTCTTGTTTAAAAAAATCTTCGTTTATTCTGAAGTCACAAAGATGTTCTCCATTGTTGTATTGTGAAAGTTTTATTGCATTTCCATGATTCCTGGGTTTGATATACAGACATATCATTGGTCATATTCCAGATAATTTAAAATGCAGTTTTGATTTCTTCTTTTACCCAGAAATTACTTAGGAGGGTGTTTTAAAATTTCTTTGTACTATGATTTTTTGTTTACCTTTTATTACTTGAGTTTTATTGTGCTTAGACATGTAGTCCATAAAATTTCTACGTTTAATAATTTATTGAGTTTTTTGTGGCATATTGTAATTTTTGGTAAATATCCCTAACACTTTTAGAAACAAATTCTCTATTGCTAAATCTCAAAATTCCACATATGTAAATACATCTTAGCTGTTATTATAGCAGTTAATATTGATTGAACACTTATGATGGGCTGGGCACTATTTTTAGTACTTTATATGTATAAACATATTTAATCATCACAATAATTATATCACCCATTTTATAATGGGGGATATAAGAAAGCTGAGGCACCCAAATAATGGATATATTATCTGAGGACCCAGCTAGTTAAGTCAGGTAAATAAGTTTGAGATCCAGGCTGTATAACTCTGTAGGCTGTATCCTTAACCACCACTCTGTTTTATATGTATTTCTATATTGCTACATTATTATTATTTGCATATCTATTATCCACCAAATTAACATACTAATATGTATACAGTCAGCCCACTGAATACATGGGTTCCAACCAACTGTGGATCAAAATTTTTCAAAAATAAAAAAATAAAAAAGAATACAATAAGAATATAGCAAAATAACTATTTACATAGCACTTATATGATTAGGCATAAGTAATCTAGAGATGAGGTAAAGAATACAGGAGGACGTGTGTAGGTTACAGCAAATATTTACACCATTTTATATAAGGGACTTGCGCATCCTTGGATTGTGGTGTGGGGCGGGGGAGTCCTGGAACAAATCCCCCCAAGGACACTTAGGGATGACTATAATATTCAATTATTTTATATACTGGCCTTGACTGACCAAAGTCTGAGAAAACTTTAAATGTTTCTTGCCATGACTACGATTTGTCAGGTTTTACTGTTCCTTTAGATTTTGCTGTTTTCTGTGGTGCCACGGTATACAGCACACAAAAGTTCGTATCTTTTATAAATTCATTGTGGATTTTACCTTTTACTAACATAAAATAGTTCTCTCTGTCCTGTTTAATTTGTGTTTAATTTGAATTTCACATTTTCTGAGATTAATTTGACACATGTATTTAAATTGGCATTTCCCTGGCTTATTTTACTTGCCTTTATTTCTAACCTTTCTGTGGATTCAAGTTTTTTACTCTGCTGGAGAGTCATAAATTTTTTTTTTAGAGTTTTTTTCAACCTTTATTGAAGTATTATT
Organism: Indri indri; assembly: GCA_004363605.1. Classification (NCBI taxonomy): domain Eukaryota; kingdom Metazoa; phylum Chordata; class Mammalia; order Primates; family Indriidae; genus Indri; species Indri indri. The sequence continues at coordinate 8,296 of RJWJ010025660.1, read as the reverse complement.
TATAAATAAATATTGTGTGTATTTAAGGTGTTCTAACATGATTATTTGATATACATATACATTGTGAAATGATTACTACAACCAAGCTAATTAACATATCTATTACCTCACATAGTTACCTTTTTTGTGTGGTGAGAATACTTGAAATATACTCTCTTTGCAAATTTCAAATATACAATACATTATTATTAACTATGGTCATCATGCTGCACATTAGATCTGCAGAACTTATTAATGTTATAATTGAAAGTTTTTACCCTTTGACTGATATCTTCCCTTTCCCTACTTCCCAGCCCCTGGCAACTTCTACGCTCTGTTTCTATAGGTTCTACCTTTTTAGATTCTACATATAAGTGAAATCATGCAGTATTTGTTTTTCTGTGCCTGGCTTATTTTACTGAGCACAATGACCTCCAGGATCATCCATGGTTTTGCAAATGGTAGGATTTCCTTCTTTTTTAAGGCTTGGAGAGTCATGTATTTCAATAAGAGATATGTATTTCAATACTTTTGCTATTATATTCCTTTTTAATGATTAGTTTGGTGTTTCCCTTTTCCCATTTCCTATTTTTGCTCTCCTAGTATCATTTTCCTTTCGAGGAGCTGGCTATCATGGTGGTTAAGCACCTAGACGTTGTAGTCAGACTTTAACTCCTTGTAGTCAGAGTTTAACTCCTGGTTGTACTATTTTGCTGGCCCCGTGACTATGAACACATTACTTAATTTCTGTAAACCTGTGGTGTCATCTGCAATGGGTATAGCAATGCAGTCTATTTCATAGGGTTAGCATGAGGATTGAGTGGGTTAATAAGTATAAAATATTTAGAATAATGTTTGGCCCATGGTAACCACTGTGTAAGCATTACCTCCCAAGGGATGACCTGTGCCAGATGCAAGTGCCATGCTCTTGGACTTCCCAGCCTCCAGAATTATGAGCCAAATAAACTGTTCTTTATAAATTACTCAGTCTGTGATATTCTCTTATAGCAGCAGAAAACAAACTAAGACAAGGAGTCACTGCCCTAATTTGAAATGGCCAAACCCTTTGCAATTGCGATCATATTATTCAATTTTTTATTTTAGGAATGCCTTTCAAATTCCTACTTCTAAGGATAACAGACTACATTTTAGTCTTTTGTTTATGAGAGAAAATTTAAATTAATTCTTTTAAGAGTTTTGTGACAGTTGTTAAGATAACTGGAGACTCCCTGAAGTGTGGCAACAAGAAATTATTGCTCTAACTATAGGATGGTTGTGGCTACATTTGAATAGGGCACAATTTGAAAATGAGTTAGTAATCCCCTACAAATTCTTTGCTGGAGTTCTTAGATCTGGAGAAGCAATTTCATCATGTGTTGGTGATTATTTGGGAGAGTCCTATTGTGCTTTTTAAAGATAATAGTGTAGAGCTGATGGGGAAAAAATGAGCAGGAACAGCTGGAGGTTTTGCAAATGATTTCATGAGCAGGATATTCCATTCCATGAGGGAATGCATTTTATGGGAATTTTTAAATAAAACCATTCTACTTCATAAACATATTTTTTATCAGTATTATTTATAAATTTTAGTACTATCTTTATTTTCTGTAGTAGTAAGTATAGAGAGACTTCTTGCTAAAGATTTAGTTGACTCATTCTGGTTTTATTTGGAGGGTGTTTGCTATTTAGATTAATCCATAATTCAAATCCACTAATATTGATAAGAGATGTTATACTTAAAATGACAAATGCAAATACATAAAAATGGAAGGCACTTAAAAACTTTTATTTTGACCTAGGAACTCTGCCTTCCAGCATCCAAGCATCTGGTTTCCCTTCTCTTGACTGCCTAAGCTAACAGCCAGAGCCCCCTAAGAAGAAAGATTAGATGTAAAATTCTGATAAATTCCACTCACTTTGAGCTTTCTACCAATAAAAGAAGACCATTTGTTGTCCATCTGTCTTTGGGTGAAATGGGAGAGCTTTGGTGCTAACGGTACAATGAAAAAGAGGGTTCTGGGTTTATCTTATATTTTATTCAGACTACAATCTGATGATACAAATATCTGTTGTATGAAATCACCAAAATATAATTTCTTGAGGTCTCTATATATTTCTGTGCTAAGTAAACAGTAACACCCACATTTAAATGGTCTGTGTGATTACAAGACAAACTGCAGGTTTTCTGTTAGATTTATCACTCCCCTAGGTACTTCAGATCTCTTTGTGTTTAATCTCAAATTTCTTCTGTAAGTGCGATTTGGGACTGAAAGCAGAAAAGCATTTGCAAGTTTAGAACTCTACTTTTCATGACAAAACAAATTAACAAGCAAATCTCTTGTGATTTGCTTATTGCATCACCATCAAAATGAGAATTTAAAAATATTATGAAATCTAATTTTAGAAGGTGTGTATATATGATAGGTAGTAAAAGAGCTATTTAGATATAAAACATAAGTCAAGGATAAGTATACAAAAGGCATATAGAACAACAGCAGTAATATGTGTTAGGTCCTGCTAGTGTTTCAAAGCCATAAAATTCTCTTAGGGCACAAAGTGTGCATGTACACACACGCATACACACACATACACACACACACACACACCATGACCTTTGCCATTGTATTAGTTTTCTATGCTGCATAGCAAATTATCACAAACTTCGAGTCTTATAGCAATATTAATTTATTATCTGGCATTAATTTATTATCAGGAATCTGGAATGCTTTAGTTGGGTTCTTTGCTCAGTACCTCATGGTTGTAATCAAGGTGTCTTTGCTGGCTGTTTTCTCATCTGGAGACTCTGTTTCCCAGCTCTCTCATGTCATTGGCAGAACTCATTTTCTTACAACAGTTTGACTGAGGTCCCCATTTTATTGCTAGTTGCTGGCTGAGGACACTCTCAGCAACTAGCAACTGCTCTCCATAGTCTAGAGGGCTCCCTCCACGGGCCCTCTTACGATATGGCCACACCTACATTGTTAATTAGACAATATCATTTCCATTTTATAGATGAGAAAACTAAGGCCTGGAGAGATGGTCATAATTAGTAATGGTGGAGTTGTAATTGAATCACAGGTCTGCATGATTCCTCAAGGCTTCATGTTCCACTCTCTTTTCTTTTGACTCAATACCAGTGGTTCTCAACTGTGGGGGATTTTGCCCTCCCTCAGCCCCCAGGAGACATTAGGTAATGTCTGGAGATATTTTGAGGTGTGACAACTGAGTGGGGGAATGCAACTGGCATCTAGCTGGGTAGAGGCTATGGATATACCTAAACAGCCTACGATACATACCACAGAATTGGCTAACCCCAATTATCATAGTGCAGAGGTTGAAATTCTCTGCTTTATACAACTTTGTATCTTAGCTACCCCTGTGTGATCAGCAAATATTCATGGCTGGTTCTGACTTCCACGTTTATATCCCTAGTCCAGATATTTATCAAGACTTTGGATCTATGTATGCAATGCCCCCTCTCCTCATGTATTCCAAACTCAAAATATTCAGTCATCATATATTCACTGAGTATTTAGATTTGCAATTGTGGCATAAATATCACAGTTTTGATTTACAGTTTATTTCTTTGAATCGGGATATAAATAATATCTACCAATTGTGATTGGTAGGTATGTCCCTGATTACTCTATTAATCTATAGTTTTTCTCCATTTTTTAAAATGTTTGTAATTTTTTGTTAAGAAAAGTGGGTCATTTGTCTGGTTCATTTTGCTGATTGTAACTCGGGTGGTTCTAAATTTTTTGTACATTAGCAATTGGTCTGGAGGTTTGGTTAGATTCAGGCTCAACTTGTTTTTAAGCAAAATTAATTCATAGGTAGAGTTATGTCCTTTTATGGGAAGCACATAATGTCTTGTGGTTTTTCTTTTGTGGCTTTAGTAGCTATTGCTGATCAATATCTACCTTCATTATCTCACTCAAAATTGAAAAATGGTGATATACCAATTAAATTATTCCATCCTCATTTTCAATCAATATTGTTAAAATGTTCATAGTGCTCAAAGGAATCTACAGATTCAATGCAATCCTTATCAAAATAATAACATCATTTTTTATAGAATTAGAAAAAAAAATCCTAAAATTCACATGAACCAAAAAAGAGCATGAATAGCCAAAGCAATCCTAAGCAAAAAGAACAAATCTGGAGGCACCACATTACCTGACTTTAAATTATATCACAAAGTGATAGTAATCAAAACAGCATGGTACTGATATAAGAGTAGGCATTTAGACCAATGGAACAGAATAAGAGAATCCGAAAATAAAGCCAAATACCTACAACCAACTGATCTTTGACGAAGCAGACAAAAACATACACTGAGGAAAGGACACTGTATTCAATATATGGTGCTGGGAAAATTGGATAGCTTCATGCAGAGGGATGTAACTGGATACCTCTCTCTCACCATATGCAAAAATTAACACAAGATCAATTAAAGACTTAAATATAAGACCTGAAACCATAAAAATATTAGAAAAAAAAAAAACTAGGAAAAACTGTCCTGAACATTGGCCTAGGCAAGGAATTTATGACTAAGCCCCCCAAAACAAATACAACAAAAATGAAAGTAAATAAATAAATGGGACTTAAACTGAAAAGCTTCTGCACAGTGAAAGAAATAATCAATGGAGTAAATGTACAACCTACAGAATGGGAGAAAACATTCACAAGCTATATATCTGACATAGGATTAATATCCAGAACCTATAAGGAACTCAAACAAATCATCGAGGAAAAAAATCTCCATTAAAAAATGGGCAAAAGACATGAACAGACATTTCTCAAAAGAAAAGTTATAAATGGCCAAGAAACACATGAAAAAATGCTTAACATCACTAATCATGAGGAAAATGCAAATTAAAACCACAATGAGATATCACCTTACCCCTCTCAAAATGGCTATTATTAATATTAAAATGTCAAAAAACAATAGATGCTGGTGCAGCTGCGATGAAAAGGAAACACTTATATATACACTGTTGGTGGGAATGTAAACTAGGACAACCTTTTTGGAAAACAGTATGGATATTTCTCAGAGAAGTAAAAGCAGATCTACCATTTGATCCAGCAATCCCACTACTGAATATCTATCTACCCGAAGGAAAAGAAGTCATTTTATAAAAAAGACCTGCACTTGTATGTTTATTGCAGCATAATTCACAATTGCAAAGATATGGAACCTTAAATGTCCACCGATTGATGAGTAGAAAGAGCAAATGTGGGGTGTGTGTGTGTGTGTGTGTGTGTGTATATATATATACACACACACACACACACACACACATACCACAGAATATTACTCAGCTACCAAAAAGAATGAGATAATGTCTTTCGCAGCAACTTAGATGGAACTGAGAGCCATTATCCTAAGTAAAGTAAGCCAGGAACAAAAAGCCAAATACTGCATGTTCTCATTTATAAGTGGGAGCTAAGCAATGGGTATGCATGGTCATATGGAGTGATGTGATGGATACTGGAAACTCAGAGTGGGAAGGTGGAAAAGGGGTTGGGGATGAAAAATTACCAATTGGGTACAATGCACATTATTCAGTGGACATGTACACTGAAAGCCTAGACTTCACCACTGTGCAATTTATCCATGTAACAAAGAAACCATTTGTACCCCCTAAATCCATTAAAACAAAAAAAATATAAAAATTATTCCATTTTTTTTAGCTGGAATATTCCTATAAAGAAAAATATTTCATCATCTAGTATTGGTTACCCTTTGGTACAGTTCATATAGAAAAGGCAAGATAGGCCGGGCGTGGTGGCTCATGCCTGTAATCCTAGCATTCTGGGAGGCCGAGGCGGAAGGATCACTCAAGGTCAGGAGTTCGAGACCAGCCTCAGCAAGAGTGAGACCCTGTCTCTACTGAAAATAGAAAGAAATTAGCTGGACAACTAAAATTATATGGAAAAAATTAGCCGGGCATGGTGGCGCATGCCTGTAGTCCCAGCTACTTGGGAGGCTGAGGCAGAAGGATTGCTTAAGCCCAGGAGTTTGAGGTTTCTGTAAGCTAGGCTGACACCACGGCACTCTAGCCCAGGAAAAAGAACAAGACTCTGTCTCCAAAAAAAAAAAAAAAAAAAAAGGCAAATAAATGTTTAATTCTTTCCCTTTATTTTCAGATAATTTATTGGTATTCTTTAGTAACAACACATTAGTTTCATTTGTTTTATTAAAGTATCGTTATGAACTTTTATAGACTGAAACTTATGTGATGAGCTTTAATCCACTATAGTTGTCATTATTGATGATCAAATTGTCCCATGTTTGGGGAGTCTTTTGAAATTGACTCCTTAGCCCCTCTCGATGTTGGGGGTGAGACGCTTAGGAGTAGAGGCTGACTTTCTTAGCTGCTCTAAATGGAGTCCCTCAGTGTTCTACACTGAATAGCTGCCTTGTATCTCTTCCCCTTGAGGTTGGAACACCCTTGGTTCTTCTCTTATCTCAACTGTTTTCTCTTGTTCATACATCAGATTGTGGTCTGTCTATCTGACCCTCTCTGATTTCTATTATTATGCAAAGATTTTCTTTTTTTAGGTAGAATTTCTTATTGTTTCCCAAGGCTGTTACTTATTTGATCTTTATGGTAATATCCTTTGTCCCTGGGGGAAAAGCGATATCTGGCTTGGAAAGAAAGGAACTGAGGGAGTCTGCTGTCTCGAACTAATCTCTGAGCCATTTTTCAAAGAAAATGTGAATCAAATGATGCCACTTCCATAATTGAAACTCTTAATGGCCCACACCTGCTACAGACCAAGTCCAAACTCCTTAAGGAATCCCATTCTCCTCTAAATCTTGCTTAACCTTGCTTCTGGTCTGGCCCCCTGCCCTTGATCACTTTAGCCATATGAAATCTCTTGCAGTTTCCCAAACATGCCACGGTTTCTCCAGCTTATTGTTTTTTGCTCATTATGTTCTTTCTGCCTATTACCTGGAACGCACTCCATTCCCTCCCACCTTTGTCTCACCTTCCATTCCTCCTTTAGGTCTCAATATAGATGTCGTTTCTTCCATAGGTCTTCCATGAGGTTCTGCTTTTCCTAGGACAGTTCTAAATTATGTCTGCTGAAGATCAATCAGTGTTTGTTAATTATTTTTAACACACACTTTCATTCTCACAAGTGTCTTTGTTTCGATAATGCCTTATATAATCACTCTATCTCTGAATTCGCCCCCCCCAGAACTGTGTTGTGTTTCCCTTTTATGGCCTTTCATGACATTCTATAATTGCATCTAGTACATTTCATATGCAATTATACTTTCCTATTTACTTGTTTGTCTTTGTTATGGAATGAATTGTATTTCCCCCTCTCCCGAATTCATATGTTGAAGCCCTAACCCTCAATGTCACTGTATTGGAGAGAGGACCTTTAAAGATGTAATCAAGGTTAAATGGAGGTCATAAGAGTGGGGTCCTGCTTCAGTAAGATTGGTGTCCTTGTAAGAAGAGAAAAAGACACGAGGAATGTGTGCACACAGAGAAAAGACCATGTGAGGACATATCAAGAAGGCAGCCACCTGCAAGCCAAGCAATGAGGTCTCAGGAGAAACTAAACATATCTTGATCTTGGACTTTCAGCCTCCAGAGCTGTGAGAAAATAAATTTCTATTATTTAAGCCCCCCTGTCTGTGGTGTTTTGTTATGACAGCCCTAACAAACTGATATAGTCGTCTTCACTAGATTGACTTAATTTTTATATCCCTATTACCAGCTGTAGTGCTAGGTACATAGGGAGCATTGTAACCATCCAGGTTCAATCAGAAAAACAGAGCCACTAGGAGTGATATATAATAAGTGCAGTATTAATATAACATGAAATATATTTGGTCTTTATCCCCAGTTCCTGTCTCTTACCTCCTAAAACTCTTGGAGCTTCCTGAGTGATAGGCATATCTTTTATCGTTCATTATGAGCCTCTTTGATCACACCTGAGTTTATCCTAATGAGACAATTTAGGGTGGGGCCTCTGGACAGCCTCAGGATGGGGATGGTCACCAGAAAGACCAAGTGATTAGAGGATTAAAAGGTTGGAACTTTCAGCCCCACCCACTGACCTGGAGTGGAGGAGGTTCTGGAGATTAAGCTCTATAAAAACTCTTGAACAAGCTGGGCGCGGTGGCTCACGCCTGTAATCCTAGCACTCTGGGAGGCCGAGGCGGGCGGATCGTTCTGAGCTCAGGAGTTCGAGACCAGCCCGAGCAAGAACGAGACCCCGTCTCTACCAAAAATAGAAAGAAATTAATTGGACAGCTAAAAATATATATAGAAAAAATTAGCCGGGCATG